>JAVDBV010045854.1:21416-35028 GCA_032619315.1 Piper longum
ACCCCCCCCCCCCCCCCCCCCCCCTATATTACTTGATGGGAGTGAAAAATAGGATTTGAAGGGAGAGTAGAACTTGGTAGAAATAAGGTTAGAAAAGAGGGTGGGGAGGAGAAACTCAACAAATTGGGAGAGGTTGGAGAGATAGACTGACAATTCACTAAGAATTTTGGGAGGTAGGAGATAAAACTTGGAATCCACCAAAGCATCATATTTTCATTCATTAAAATCTAACGTTTACAATGATGGAAGACTCATATATATAGCCTAACAAAAAAACCTAATAAAAATGACGAAAATGAACCCTCTAAAGTATGAAAATTACATAAAACTCCCTAAACATCATCAAACTAATAAAATAGAAAATCACTTATTAAAATAGCCTTAATACAACTGAAATTTGTCCTACATCATTAGTTTTTCTTAATGGTAGAAAATTTTCTACTCGCAATTTAAAGCATAAGGTTTCTTTGATGGAACTTTGCTTGATATAATTTTTGACATGATCTGGTATTCTGTTAATGTTCACTTTCCAAAAAAAAAAAAACTGCGTGATCAGCTTTCATCTGAGTGTATATTTGAACTGAAGAACTTGTGTTCTCTTTAATGCGAACACTTCTTAGAAAATGGAGAAATGGTTATCCAAACATCATTTTTCTCTTGATGACTGCTATCAATTTATTACTATTGTAGTATTTTAGAGATATGTATTTTTAATACCTGTATATGCTTTTCTTCAATTTTCAGTATGAAAAGAACAAAATTGAAGAAATGAAAAAATTTGAGGAAGAGAATGTGGTTCGGCTAACAAAAGAGAAGGCAAATAGTGATGAAATAATAGTCGAATTGCAGAAAGAACTAGAATCAAGTAAAAGGTTGTATGAGGAGCGCTGTTTGCATTTAGAATTGGATGCCAGAGAAGTTAAAACAAAACTGGAAGAGAGGTTAAGTGCGGCTGAGAAGCTTTTATTAGACTCAACAAAGAAAATTGGAGAGCTTGAAACGTGTTCTGCACTGGAAGCTGAACGTTGGAGCAAGAAGGAACATAGTTATTGCGAACATATTGACGCTCAGTTTCACACCTTGAAGGTCAATCATTTAACACTACCATTTGAATCGTTTGTTAGTAGATAAGTGATGATATTAACTTTACGAGGTGAATCAGGAATTACGGTTGGTTTTCAATTCTACCAAGGAGGAGGTCTTGATTACTCAAAGAATTTGGCAAGATGAATTTAATGAATTTGGTATTGATGTAAAATCTATTGTTTTAGGCAAACATTTCATGTGAACTTCTATGTATATAGTGTTAACATTTTGGTTTTTTTTTAAAAAAAATATAGAGATCAATCTTAAAGAATTAGCCGATGCAGCTCAAAATTATCACTTGGTTCTTGCCGAAAATCGGAAACTTTACAATGAAGTTCAAGATTTGAAGGGTACATTACTAGTTTTTTCCCTATCACGTTTGAAATTTTAATTGATAGATTTTTTTTACATTAATTGTGAACTTTGACAGGAAATATTCGAGTTTACTGTCGAATTCGACCATTTCTTCAAGAGCAAGGTGAAAAAAACACTACCATTGAATATATTGGTGAGGATGGCGAACTACTTGTTGCTAACCCTTCAAAAAAAGGGAAAGAAGGGCATCGATTGTTTAAGTTCGACAAAGTATTTGGCCCATCTGCCTCTCAAGGTTTTTCTTTTCTCTTAATGATAAAGCTCTTCTAATATAGTTTATATTTTGCATAGAACCCAACCTTAGATAATAGTAATTTTCTCATTATTATTTCTTCTTTTGTGTATAAATAAATGCCTAGGATAATGACTCATCAATGAGTGATTATGATAAAAATGTGTATTTATGTATTCTGTGAAGATGACACACTTGTTATTTCATTATGGGGTGTCCTTGGCTAACCATTCACATCTATTCTTTTTATTATTAGCGGTGGTATTCTCAGACACACGACCATTAATAAGATCTGTACTTGATGGTTATAATGTATGCATATTTGCGTATGGACAAACTGGTTCTGGGAAGACCTACACCATGGTAAAAAAAAACGTGTTCTTTATGTACCACTTATTTGATCAATTTCAATTTTCAATAATTACATGATTTTTTTTTTTAAATGACTGCAGGCTGGACCTGAAGGAGCATCCGAAGATGCATGGGGAGTGAACTACCGGGCTCTTAATGACCTATTCAACATTTCAAGAAACAGGAGAAGTTCATTTATGTATGAGCTTGGAGTTCAAATGATAGAAATATATAACGAGCAAGTTCGAGATCTCCTTTTAGATAATGGTGGACAAAAGAGATATCCTTTTATCTTTATTTTTGACAAATATAGATTTAAAATAGGTTTATTTATTATTTGGGTTGCATTTTATTTATGTTATCTGTATAACATCTATGTGCATGGCAGATATATAAGAAAATAAAATAGATAAGGGTATAGGAAAAATAAATATAATATGGCATTGTAGTATTGGTGCATATAATAGAGTTAAAGTTGGATCACTCGGGGTCCAATTTTTTTATTTGTTTGATAATGATGACAATCAATATTAATTGTATATGTTATATGAGCGCATCTACAAAAATCTTTTTAGAAATATATAAGATTCTTCATGTATTATGTTAATGATTCCATTTTGTAGAGATTACTGTGTATGTGTGTTAATAATTATGTGTATGTCCACTCATCATGTTTCCTTTAACTTGCATACACTTGGGATTTGGAGTACATCTCAACCCAATGGACTTGCTGTTCCTGAAGCCAGCATGCACCCTGTAAAATCTACTGAAGATGTCTTAGAATTAATGGAAATTGGCCAAATGAACCGAGCTGTTGGTGCTACAGCTCTTAATTTAAGAAGTAGTCGATCTCATAGGTATTTAGGTTCTTTTTTATAAATTTGAAAATCCAGCATTGTTACATATTTTTAACTAACCCAGTATCTTTAGTGTTCTTACTGTCCATGTTCGCGTGCGGATTTGGAGACTGGTGCTGTTTTGCGTGGCTCACTTAATCTAGTTGACCTTGCTGGAAGTGAAAGAGTGAATCGTTCAGAAGCAACTGGTGATAGACTTAAGGAAGCACAACACATTAATAAGTCGTTGTCGGCTCTCGGAGACGTTATATTTGCTTTATCCCAAAAGAGTAGCCATGTACCATATAGAAATAGCAAGCTTACTCAAGTTCTTCAAAGCTCTTTGGGTATTATTTTATAGCCTAAAAGCAGTCTTTTTCTTTGTACGTATTTGTTAGGCCCATCAATCTTAGCCTAAATTTTATGTTTTTTATGTTTCAGGTGGTCAAGCAAAGACACTTATGTTTGTGCAACTAAATCCCGACATTGAATCTTATTCAGAGAGTATGAGTACATTAAAATTTGCTGAAAGGGTCTCTGGTGTTGAGCTTGGCGCTGCACGTAGCAATAAAGAAGGGAAAGATGTGCGAGATTTGTTGGAGCAGGTTAATCTTGATCTTCATTTCTTTTGGTTATTTATCTTTTCATAGCTTGGTATAGAATTCAATGAAATTGATGGTTTACATGGAGTCTTCCTCATGCAATACCTGTAAGGGAAGAGTTGAATGAGGCTGAATATGATTATCTTATATATTGCCTAGTATTTATTGTAGAATGATGGATGTATGGGACACGTGAATAGACATCTCTTTTAGTATTGATAAGATCTAGATGAAACTAAAACTGTTATTCTTAAAAACAAAACCTAGATCGTGATGAGCTAATTGTTTGTAGCCATATAAGGTGAGAGCATCGAGATGAGGTGGCTTGTTCTGTGAGGGTGTTGATGTTTCTAAATGATAAAATTGATCATTTATAAAAAATTACTCTTTTTCATAGAATTGATGAATATCTCATGGCTTCTTGCAATTGATTAATTTCTCTACTTACGCATTTTTATGTGGTTTAGTCCTTTCATTTTTTTTGTGAAGCTTGAAAACATTGTTGTCTTGCCATTTTCTCTCATCCTTTTTGTCACTGACTCACAATTTTGCTATCAAGTATTTTACCTTACAGGTGATTTGATTTTAATGATCGGTGTAATAAGCTCTCATTTCTGTTCAAAATGTTTTTTAATGTTTTTGTTGCTATTACATGGTATAGTGTCTATTCTGAAAGTTTGTTACTTCTGAATAAAGCATGTGTACGGTATTTTCAATGAAGCGATCTTTGTGTGAGAGTGTGATTTGTTGGAAAATTTATTCCTTCTATTTTTTATATCCTTACAAGCATAAAGCGACAATGTTGTTTTTGGCTTGAAGGTAGCTACGCTTAAAGACATAATCGCGAAGAAAGATGACGAGATTGAGCAGTTACAACATCTTAAGGACTTGCGAACTCTATCTCCAAATATGCATCAACTTAGCTTTGTAAAAGGGTCTATCAGACATTCATCCTCCTCCCCCAGTATATCAGCTGTTGGTAAATCTAATCCTACCCAAAGATTGTCTAGGGGAAGAGATGTTGATAGTGGTTCAGATTATAATGATAAACATTCTGAAGCAAGTTCTCAGCAGTCAACAGATGATATGAAACATGATAGAGCTGTGAGACAAAAAGATTCCTCTAGCTCAAGTCCCAATCTGGGTTTTGGTGAGGGAGAGTCTGAAGGGCGGTTAAGTGATATTTCTGATGGTAGTCTATATATGGGAGCAGAAACAGATTCAATTGGCAGTGCTGTCGATGCAGCATGTGAAGGTGGTAGAAGTGAATTAGCGACTGATAAGTGAGTTTCTTCTTTTACTCTTTTAATTAAGTGGGCAATATTTTGATTGGGATAAAAATTATCGAAATTAGTCAAATGATAAATAGTTCCTTTTTAGCATGTTGGTGTGCCTCGGTAGTGGTTCAGGTTGATATTGCATTAAACAGAAAAGAAAGATACCTCTTAAACCATTATTAATAATTTCGAACACCAATTGCAGCTGTCAGTTGGAGTTTCTCATCTGACTGATAGATCTTGGTGATTACTAGCTTCTTTCAATTTCATGACTGCAGAATTTTGGTTGCAGAAATTGTCATTTGGGGTATATATGTATAGGGCTACTAAACTTCCAATTGTTGAGATTCATTGTTTATATTGGGGGGATTATATTGATGGAAGCCAATCTGCCTTTGTAGCTTTTAGAAAATAACTTATACACGTTGATTTGATTGAAAAACTTCCCTCTGTTTCATGGCAATAAATGCTTTTTTAGCAGGATGCAATGTATTGTTGCACAAGTTGATTTGATTTGTCCATTGTAGGTTAGAGAAGCTGTCATATTTTTTCTGCATATTCCTGTATTCAAGCATTGTTTTTTTGAGCAATTCCATCGATGAAAACAATTAATCCAAAAAATTGTTCCATTTTTTTGCTATTGTTTCAGGAGAAAAAAATTACCTTCATATGCTCTAGCTCAAGATAGAACTAGGCAAACTTTGTCAAGTCGATTGGCGTCTAAAGATCAGCTAAGAATGCCAGTGAAAGTCCCTGTGAAGGCATCCACAAGTATGAACCTGCCATTTTTTAAAATTCTAATAGTTTTTACATCCTAAATATTATGATAATTTTACTTCATCACGAGTGCCAAGTCATGTAAAGTTTTAGCTAGCGTTTTCTGATGTATGTTAGCTGATGATGATCTTTAATATTGGCCATTTGTTGATGCCATGTTAATAGCTATAAGAATTAGCTCACCACTCCAATGAGGATGTGAACCCTAAAATGTCACAAAAGCTGTTAGCACATTTTTTATCAAGCTTTTATCACTTGTTGAGGATCATTTCTGTGAATAAAATTCTTTACATTCATCATGTGTTGTTTTGGGTTTAGATTTTAGAGTCATGGCTTAGTACTGAATGTAAGGCATCAAAAAATTTATGTCAGCCAATTGAGATACATGATGTTCTGTTGCACGGTACTGATTTTAATAGTAATTTACTGTAATAAATGCGTATAGCTATAAGGCTCATTTGGTTTTAAACAAATCATTCATCGATTAAATATCATTGTGGTAGTTTTGTTAGCTTAAGAATAAATGCGTTCTCTTATCTATGCTTCTCTAGTGGTTCAAGACCTTCCAGCTAATTATTTTACTTGATTTTAATTAGAAATCTGGTGTATTCTCTTTTTTATTTTTTTTCAGGTGTAAAAAAGCCAGCAAACAATCTTTTTTCAAAGCCTTCAACTAAACCTGTTGTGAAGAAGTGGCATTAAGATCTAACGTTATTAATGTGTATACTTCTATAGGCTCTGTATACACGAGGCAGATATTTGTGTAGTTGTATCTAACGTTATTAATGTTGTGCCACTTTTAGAGGCATTCAAAATTTTTGTAACTTTTGATCCGAAAAGACCAGATTCTGCATTTAACTGGTTAACGTTCTAGAAGGAACATTTGTATTTTTATGTTGTCTGATTCAGGGCCTGCCTTAGAAGTATGTATCACCCTTCATGGTTGTGGTGAAGTTCGAAACAAAAAGCTTACAATCTGAGATTTTTTTATTGACGAATGAAGGGGAGCCCGATATACCAATAGCAACTAAGTATCAGGATACAAATTCTGTTATACTTTGCTGCATATTTTGTTAAACAATGTGCAATAGTAATTACATCCCTACTCCATTTAATTTTCGGAGCCATCGGAGGTAGCCAATTGAATATGTTTCTGCCCCCATATAAAGACTACCATCAGGTATATAACTGCCTTCGGACTCACCGTTACCCTGATTGGGACGTGAGCCGGTGGAATCTTTTTGTCGCACAATGCTGTCATGTTTCATATCATTTGTTGACAGCTCAGGATTTGCTTCAGAATGTTTTATCATTATAATCCGAACCACTGTCAACATCTCTGCCCTAAGATAATCCTTGGGTAGGATTAGATTTACCAACTGCTAAAAATTTTCCCATGAAGCCCCATACAACCTCTAATTTACAAGATATATGGTTCACAATACTTATTAAAAATAAGAGACGGCTAAAACATGCACTGATTTTACACTTGTATTAGATATTTTAAAAATATAATTAAAAATCAATGATAACTTGTTTAAAATAAGACAAAAACACGTATCAAAAACAAAGAATAATATAAAATAAATATTTTGTAAAGGTTTTTTTTGACAAATGTATATTGAAATAAGTTTATTTATTCTTCGGGATTATTTGTTGATATATGTACCCGTATAGTAGTTATTTGTGTGGCAAATATATAAGGGAAAAAATAGACAAAGGTGTACAAAAAGTAAATATAATATGACAATATTGTAGTATTGGTGCACATAATATAATAAAGTAAAGTTGGAACCCATATTTTATTTGTTTGATAGTGATGACCATCAATGTTTTTCTTTTTGTATGATAATTATACTAGATTGTTTTTGTCATCTAATAATATTTTTTAAAAAACGCTTCCAATATTATCATGTCTGTGTAAAAAACTCTTTTTTATTATTATTATTATCATTATTTATTTTATTATATTAAAGTTTATAAAAAAAGAAGATGATTTGCACAAGTCAGTAGTGTCGTCCCATTGATGAGCAGCGTTCATGATTCTTAGTTACTCGGGAAGGTCAGGTTTTGTTGGGTTCTGTTCATGCCCTTGGAGTTTGTCGGATTTTTGGCTAGTTTCGTGAGACTGATTTATTTTTTAAATTTTATTTTGTTTTGGCAGGAGGAGAATTGAAGATGTTGTGTCAGTTGAATACATCAGAGGTATCGGAAATCTTCCCATGGTTACTTTGAGAAGCAAGTCTGGGAGAGGATAGGCAAGGAGTGCATTGACCCGGCTGATAGGCTAAACTTACCAGTAGTGTCCAGGTGCTACGAAACCAGTTTGTGATTTGTGGGGCTATATTGTTGATTTTTAGACGATAAGATTAATCTGTTTTTGTTGTGGTTGCTAAAAATATGGACATCAACTATTTAATGTTGACTTTAGCTCTTGGCAGTTTAATTAGGTGTGCGCCCACAAGGGGTGAGCCTTACCCAAATAGATAATATTCCATATAAACATTCATCATAAATTTATCAAAACAAACATGCATGTCAACAAAACTGTGCAACCATGTATTGCATTGAAAATTTTTTGAGCCCATAAATAGAACTCGAGCACACCCATCACTTTTATGTTTTAAAGCTCTTCAATTATATATGATCCCTAAGATAAAAAATCACTTACAAGCAGTTGGGCTCAGAGGCCTTAAATCCCGCTTATTTAATTTTTATAAAATCTGACTCTACAATGTCTTTTTCCCAAAATCACTGAAAATATTGGAAGGAACTTTGACTTACACGATCTTTTTGATGGCGGTTACCAACGAAGAACTCATGAAGAAATTTGACTTTTGGCGGAGTCATAAAAGGTGCCGCTTGGTGTTGAAGTTTACGGTTGCAACATAGGTGGAGTTGTGGTTCACACGGGCTTGGTGCGAGGTTGAGAAATTTTCTCAAGAAATTGCAGTTCGTACGGAGTTGCAGGTAGCACTGGCTTGGTACGGGATTAACCTTTATGGCCGTGTGAGTTTAGTGCGGGGTTTGTGCCAGTTTGATGTGGGGTTGTTTTCAATGTTGGCTCAAGATTATAGAGCATATTCTCTCACCAAAGTAGAGATTGTCGATGTTGGATTTGATGGAGTATGAAGTGAGGTTCAAAGGATGGTGGAAACAAAGGAGTTCATTGGTCAATGTTGTGATGCTCAGGTAGAAGCATCTAATTATTGGACTCTCTGTTTTGTGTAGAATATTCAAAGCTTGTATCCCTTCAAATCTTTATATATGTACTTCATGTATTCATGTTCTATATCCTAATCGAATTTGTAATCCAAGAGAGTTTAAAAAGTCTAGGGAGGGAGGTCTCTCCCCCTTGGGTGGAGACCCTAATCTTATTCCTAATTGAGAAGAGTTTAAGAGGCTTAGAGAGAGAGGACGGTTTTGGTCTCGGTTGGAGTCGCCTTAGATAGAGCGCAAATGGTGGATGCTGGATGATCTTCAGGGAATTAGTGGAAAGAGTCTTGCAGGAAAGAGCTTAGTTATGGTTTTCAGAGAAGTACCAATAAGGTAAGCCTTAAGTGATACCAAGGTGTTATTGGATCAGGCATGTTGATCCATAGTTTTGAAAGGGAGAGGGGTTGAGAGAAATTTCTAGTACCTTTTTATCTTTCTGATAGTGGATATTAATCTTATCGGTGGATTGTGCGATATTTGCCGTCCACATTATTTTCTTGATGTCTGTATTGCTCCCTGGCTATTTTCGTTGTGCCGAGTTGGGGAGGTCCATACCCCACAGTTAGGGCATGTTTCTCCAATAGGTCTCATTAGTGGAATTGGTAACAATGCCTATTGGATAGCGGTCACGTACAAGATCTCGAAGACCATTGAAGCATGCCGATCATTGATTCTCCGGCCAATTCTTGGATCAAAATCTCTTTTCTTTTTATTTCATGTGTTATTTGGCATGGACATCGATATAGAATTTCCTGGGAAATGTGTTCTAACTATATGTGGGGGGGAGGGGGAAGGGGGGGATAAATATGCTGGGCTCCATGGTGTCATTAGTTGTGGTTGGAGGGCTTGTCGAACTTGATGAAAGTCAGTGACTATTGGGATATTAGGCCAAGTAGAGGAACTACCAATTCAGGTTTCTGGTTACTAATGTAGAATTTAATAATCTAGAACATGCAAAACGTACCTCAGAGCGGAATTAGATCGAATTAAAATTTGGTAGTCACCTCGTAGATTGGAGTTCTACCTCACTAGCAGAAAGAACCTCGTTAGCAAAATATGGATGGTACTGAGGCTCTTTGGTTGAGTCTTGATAATTTCCTATGATAGTTGTGTTAGCTTAATTGGGAATCCCATAGGGATTTTTCAAGTCTATGTTGTCTTTTGCGTATATTGTAAGCAAGTGATGTTCAAGATGTCACTACATATTATTATCATTATTATCATTATTATTATTATTATTATTATTATTGTTCTTATTATTTTATTTATTATTAATAATATTATTATTGTATTTTTTAATTATTATCATTGTTATTATTTTTATTGTTTTTCTTGAAAAAAAGTGAGATATTCGTGCATGTATTCTGTTTGAAAAAAGAGAACATTATTGTATACTAATAATTTCAGGAGAGTGGCTGGGATGATCAAAAGACTCACATTTATCGGTGTTTTATTGACAAAGATGGAGAAGTCACTTTCATGGTAGTTGCTCGAGTTTATCCTTTAAGCCTCTCATTTCTACCAGATAATAATATTTGGATTTTTGTTTTAATCAGAATAGTCTGAATATGTCCCACGATTTACTTTTTTGTCCAAAAATATGTAGCGATGCTTTTCTCTTCTTTTAGCAATGTTTAAGTTATCACAGGGTCATATGATATGTTTTATCTCAAACATGGAAAGTTTTTAGGATTTTACCTTTTGTTTTTTATGTTCCGCTTGAATATGTTATAAGGAGCTCCATGACTTTAGAATGAGTACATGAATTTGGAATTGCCCTATTAATATTTGTTGGTGGCAACCTCTCAACAAAAAGATTTCTGGGCAATGACAAATCTTATAACTATCAAACTTAACAATGACATGATTGGCAACATGCCAGCATGGGAAAAAGGGTTGCAAAAGAACAATACCATCCATGTCAAGCAAATGGAAACATACTTTTTGTTGGAAGAAGCAGTCATTTATTTATGTTACCAAGTATACTATTACTGAATTTAACTATCCATTGAAGAAAACTATAAACCATGATTCTCATGGTAACATTAGTAGCGAGACAACTTTGGAGCAGAGTGCAGGAATTGCAAGGCAGTGAACAATAATACATAGCAGTAGCTATAGACGATAACAAATCAACTAGTTGTTATAATAATAACAGGGAAATGAAGGTAAACAGTAGCATCAACAATGAAGGCCTAGAGAACAAGCCCCTGGCAAAATAAAGCCGTTTATAGTACCACAGCTATAAAATGATAGGGCAACAGACGATAGATAGTGTCACGCCCTGATTTCTCGAGACGTGAAGATTCTTAGTTCATTGTTAATCATTAGAAGAAATGTGTTATCATTTCATTTTTTTTTAAACATAATCTTATCTGGATCGAATGCAGAATTTGTAATAAAGTGAACTGCACAATCATATCATAACCACTATCTAAGTTTACAACCTAAAATATTTACATCCCAATCTAAAGTATATGATCATTTAATTATTACGTAGTGCTACAAAAGATTACATCTTTAAACAAAATCATTATATTATGCCAATCTCTATACGAGTCATCTACAAAGGATTCTGAAGACACTTGGGACTGATGTGTATAGGTTTTTCAATATCTTGGTCTCGAGTGTTTCCAGGTTTCAAAATTCGTGATTTTTATCTCTTGCAAAATTAAGCTTTTTTTTTCACTTGGTTCTTAGTTCTTACCTTAAAAGAGTGGCAGGGGGATCATCTAGACACGGAGATGTGAATCAGAGAGGAGTAGACTACTACAACCGTCTAATTGACGAGTAACTCGCACAAGGTAACTTGCTAATTATAAATCATTTACAACTCGAGGATCATAGAAAATAAAGATTTTTCTGACCTATGATTCGAATTGGAGTAAGGTTAGATTAATGTCTTATCGAAATGTTTGACTAGAAATCGAGCCTATCATCACCATCTTCCATTGGGACGTATCGCAAGTTCTAGAGGACGAATATGGAGGATTCAGAAGCCAAAGAATACTGTGAGAATCTAGCTCTAAGTTGATGCTAGCTACTTAGTTTTTTCATGGGACTTAAACGGGACGAGTTAATCAAAATGTATTGCAATGACAGGGATGACTACATTGATTTTGCAGAGCTATGATTTATGGAGTTCGGAGACGGTGAAAAAATGGGTTAACATAAACGAGCCTTCAAGCTTCGCCACCCACGGCTATTTGAATGGAGGCAGGTGCTCACCTCCTTTTGGCAATTGCCCAGAACGTGACTCCACAAGGGAGCCATATATTGTGGCTCACAACCTCCTCCTAGCACAATGCGAGCTTTCCAAATCTACAGATCCACCAAATACCAAGTAGTCGCGTACACAGCTGAAGAGTTGTCTACCTCTTAATTCATCACGTTCGTGAAAATTGACTGGTAAATGCAATGTTGCAGAAAAAGCAAGGGGGAAGCATTAGCATATCTGTGCACTCAAACTGGTACATGCCCCTTTCCTGGGGACAACTCAACATGGCTTGTATAATGTGAGAGTTTTATTCTTTAAATTAGTTTTTGAATTAAGAGAGCTTGTAAGTTTCCTTTTGGGGACCCATAAGACCCAATTCTACTTCGTTGGCATGAACCATTATGTAATACTCTATGTGATCCACAATTCCACTTGAGTTCCACCCCACTAGTGAAGATCCAGCGCAAGCAATTGCCTGATAGCCTCAAGTTCCAGATGCCTTTGCCATCACTACTGGTTTGTTGATCTTTAACCCCCGCCTTGCTACATTATTTCATTAATTCTGTAATTCTAATGTACCTTTTTTACGATTTTTGATCCTCTGTTTCTTAATAAGCAGATGAGAAGGATAGCGTCGTCATTGGCCCAAGTGTGAGCTTTAGTTCAACCAAATATACCTTTGCAGTTTATACTGATCAAAGATTTTTAAAACTTGTTTGAGAAAAATGGGTATTCAAGAAATGGTGAGATGTATGAACGGGAAGGCGGAGTGGAGTACTGGAGATCTTAGCCTCCCGGGATCAAACTTCTACTGGATTATGTCAAGTTCGAGTACAATAATCCACCCATATACATCACGGAAATAGGTATTATTTATGTATTCTGTGTTTTTGACTCTTAAAACTATTATACATCCATCTCAATAATCATTGGTGAATAGCATTGACAAAAGATAACCTCATATGTGTTCATGCGCCCAACAAGTGGACCAGCTTTTGCAAGACACAGAGAGGATAAAATTCATCAAACAGACTTGACATTATACCCTTCAATCCATCAGGTAAATCAAGTACTCTTTAAGATCTATGTATTCACTCACAATTATTAATGTAAAATGAAAAGTTTCTTGTACTGCATTCAATCTTGTAAGGGAGGGAGCAGATGTTCGTGGTTACTTGCTATGGTCATACATTCACAACTTTGAGTGGGACAATGGCTACCCCTTTCGCCTTGGTCTTTACTACGTCAATTACACCAACAACGACGTGCGGCGCATACCCAAAGCCTCGGCCTTTTGGTTCAGAAAGCGTTACCCATGGGTGAGGCAAGGATCCTTCGGACTTGCGAACGCGCAAGCAGCTCGACTTATGAACGGCCCCAATTCATATTTTGTTTAAATATTCGATCGCCCTATTTAATGGCCGACTTTTTCCACCTTCATAAATAAATAAATTTAAAAGACTCAACTTGATTGCGTCACACGACACTGTCCGGATCATTGTCAAGGGGTAAAATAAATGGCGAGGAACGCCACAAAATAATAAAAGTTGTATAAGATAACAATTTAATAACAAATAAACGGGAGACAACGAGTGAGCGCGGCGCCTGGGAGCCGCCTGAGGAGAGAAGACAGCGGCTTGCAT
>JAVDBV010045856.1:0-17144 GCA_032619315.1 Piper longum
CCCCATGTATTTCTATAAATGCACAAGACCCGAATTAATATTATGTTCAACAAAAACAAAGAACCTGACTGCTGATTAACTAACATGGAGCTGGATGACTTCACCACCCTTCTCCAAATTTGCCGCAAAAGGGTAAAAAGGTTATTTGACACAAAGAAGTTGATGATAGCAATTCTGCGCTTGCTCCCTTGAGAGTGCTGCTCTTGAATAATTACAGCTCAGTTCCATATATCCCAGTCTTTGTTTCATCATCTTTTTGGTTTCATATTTTCTAGTTTGGCAGGTGAAAAATGTCATGCCTTGTGTAAATAGCTTGTAAAATGGCATATTCAAGAAGGAGACAGATAGCTCACGAATTACTAAGAATTATGGCTGCTATACTGGCTTCTCCCAAGGTGTGAGATCCTTGCTGGGGCTGGAAGAAAAGGTGCCTCTTCATCTGCATTATGATCAAAAGAAGAGGTGCCTGCACCATTGTTGCCTCCACCATTTCCATTATTGCCACTAATGGGAAAGAAATCTGACGATTTTTTGTCTAGCTTCCAGTCCTACATACAGCAAAATGAAAACATTAATTTGACGAAAACCAAATATCTGCATCCCATGCAAAATACTCAAAAGAACAAGTTATGACAATGCAAATAGCTCAGTCAACGCATAAATTTTTTGGATCAGACCATTTCCCAAAACAAGCAAGTAGTTCACTCACTGGTGTGAGAACACCCATAGGAGGGCTGATCTCATTTAAAACCAGGATGAATGATGCAGGACAAGCATTGAAATTGTGTAGCCAACTATATAATTCCACAATCCTAAATAATAGTGAAGTAATAGAAGTGCAACACAAATGTAATGTGAATTCTCCAAGTTTTGATCCTCAAAATATTAAGACCATGTCAATTTTGAAATTGAGGCAAGCTGTCTAAATATTCTCTCCATTTGTAACATTTAGCCATAGACATGTTATAAATATAACTTTTTTATGCCTTTTCATCCACATTTACTCCGACAAAGAAAAAGAATATGATAGGATAAAAAGAACCAACCTTAGTCACTTTTTCGGGCAAAATTTCAGCAGACACTTGACTTGATACAAGGACATCCTTGACCTTGATGTAGTTGTACATGACAACTCCACATAGAGCTGCCAAGAAACAGACACAATCTTTAGGAATTGGAAAAAAAATGAAAAGAAGAGTTGGGGGAGTAAAAGTGGCAGTCTCATAATAACAATGCAATCCGATCTAAATTTAGATGCCAAAATCAAATTTAAAAGTACAGGAGTGAAAGATACCAATGGCATAACCAATAATATTCAACCCTGTTATAGTGGATTCTGGAAATAAAACCGTTGACAGAGCAATCAATATCCAATCCTTCAGCACCCCAGCAACTCGGATCGTAACTGCCCCAGTTCTGCCTATTACTAAGAATATTGAGAAATTCAATGCTAGAGCACATAAAGCATTTGACAAAAATATCCAAAAATTAAACTGGATCTGTGAAATCTCCATTTCAGGCTTCTCCAGTAAGAACCAAGGAATAAACAAGAACACAAAGCTGCATTTATAAAAAAATAGAAGTATAAGTTCTCCAATGCCACCTAAAATATGTCATAATGAAACCATAATTTGGTTACGTACCTGCAGGGTGCAATATAATACAAACTAGTTATTGGGTTTAGAGTCAGTCCTTTCTTCTGAAGCAATACTTGTGTCAAAACTAGTCTAAGAGCTTCAGCAAATATGCCAGTAACCTGATATACTGTGCCAATCACATTAAAATGGATTTCCCCATATGAAGATACCACGACCCCAACACTGACGAGCACCATGTTTAGGAACACATCACACCCTAACTTGTCAGTTCCACATATGACAGCCATAAGAAATGTGGCCACAGGCACTGCATGACATCATAGTTCAAGTACAACATTATATCAAGTGTTATTCGCACAACTCAGATAAAAAATATATAGAAGGCATCCAATATAGACTCGTCCATACTTAAGGCTTTCAGCATCTGAATGAAAGCTACCGAAATGTGTAAGTAAGCAGTATTTCCAAACCTGGAGCAAGAACAGGGAATGGCAATCATCACTTCTAACAGAATGAAAAATGGCAACGAAGAGACAACAACATTTCAAAAAAAATCAAGTAATTAACGGTAAGAATTTAGAAGGTAAATAAAAGGGTTCCAATTTAGAAGGTAAATAAATAGACTGCAGTCTGATAAACTTTCGATTTGGATTAGCCATTGGAAAGGACAGAATGAGAGGACAGAAGAATAAACTAGCAAGCAACTCGGTTCTAATTAAAGGTTTGTGGCTCCTATGTCTATCTTTCAAGGCAGTGGTTGGCTTTTGAAAGCTTCACAAATATCCATGGAAAAAAAAAGTAAAAAATCCATGTCCTAGAACCTGCCAAACTGTTTGATATGGATGACATAGATATTATCTGCTAATAAATCACAACATATTTAGAAGAAAGAATTGGGCTTACCAAAGACTAGAAGCAAAGAAGGCACTTATCGGAATGACGCAGGTTGAGTAACTACATAAGAAGTGAAATAGTTTCAATATAAAACAACAAAGCCTAAAAGATATAAAATTCAAATAGGACTCACATTTCAAATGTCATCTTCACGGGGGCCACAACCTGCATCACACAGAATGGATTACATTAAAGACAATAGAAAAGCTTGGAAGGATTTTAAGTTCCTAATTATACACGTCACCTGCAATATTTAAGATGTCCTCTAATATAATGGGGGAAGAAAAGAACGCAGATTAGAGAATCAGAGAACACATTGAAGCCAAGAACACCCATTTTAAAAAGTAATAGTCAACCAGACATGCAAAAAGCATATGAACCTGCTAATTGCATTAATTCCATCTTACACCAAGAAAAAAGTATATAAGAATGATGAAGATGCTGAAAACAGAGGTAAATACAAAAAAAAAAAGAAGCAATAACTATAAAATCACCAAGAAGAGAGAGAATGTACCTTAAAGACTCGTACAAGAAAGAAAGCCACTAGACCAGAAAATCCCATATGAATCATTGTCAGTGTTATTGGGAATGGAAAATTAAAATATTTTGGAGACAGGACCCACTGCAAAATAAGGAAGATAAACACTTGTAAAATGTATAAAAAGAGACACTGTATAAAATAAATTAGAGAATCGTATGCATTTTAAGCAACTAAGAATCAAACAATTCTAGAAATTTGCGGTATAATACTAGAGTTTAACATTACACAATTCAAAGGAGAACAAACCAGAACAAAGTACAACTGATTTTGTAGTGGGAGAACAAGCATGTTTTGGTCTTAAATTTGTCAAAATGAAAAAAAAACCAATTAATTGGTTTCCCAATTTATATAGTAAAGAGCATAGAAAAATGTTTCTACTTATCATTTTCTAAATAATTTTTTTTAAAAAAACCTATTAATGCGTTTATTGCACTGCCTCCACCAAACGAATCAAGCATGAAACAGATCAAAATGCTAATTAGAACAAAAATGACCTTAGAAGAATGCTGCAGCAAACTTTAAGAGAATGAGAACAAGTTGAAAATGACAGGAAGGGCCAAGAAGATGGATTACCTTATTATACAAGATTACTCCAGAAGAGAGTACTATGTAGATGAGCAAGTACAGATAGGTCAAAAGAAGTGCCTTGTTCACTATCATTTTCTCGGTACGATTTTTTACTATAACTTCTTGCGCTCGATTTTGATAAAGGATTTTTATAAATCATCAATAGCACAATTCACTATCATACTGTTATTAACAGTACTCAAATGTGAATAGACACTCCCAGGATGTGATTCAAAGCTCCCAGACTGCCAACAATCAGTAGATAAATATAGGCAAGCCTAGTTGTTTTCCAATATCAGCTAGCTGCATCCACAAATACATGAGAAATGAATAAAGCACATTCGACACATACAAACATGACAATGAGATTCATGCATGATACTTTCATCAACTAGTTAGCATCTGGACTATATCAAGGAAAGTTCTCTTCTTTATATGAATAAAATTCTCAGACTTCATAATTTTCCTTTGTGAGATGGCATCTAGGAAAACACTCACCAAAAAACCAGCTACCAAACAGGGAAATCAACCTCCCAACAAAGAGCAAAATTAGTTCATGTTAACTTCATATTACAACTTTTTCCACATCAGACCACCCGCTTTCCTTGCCAACTCTCTAACTAGAATACAGCCAATAAGTAAAGCATTTATTTTTGTAATCTCTCAATCAGTCCTATGATATAATAACTAACAAAGATGGTGCTTTTCTTTCGAAAGAAAAAACAACAATGATGCTTCACCCCCTCTAATAGATGGAAGAAATGAAAAACGCTCACCAATCAATTAAAGCTATTTGATGTAAATTTTTTTCCCACTTGCTCAAATCCAACTAAAAGACACAGGGATCGATCTCTTCATGCACCTATTGATGCTTCAGTTGTTATGACAAAAATAGCTTACACTACAAGTCCCAAAAATGAACTGAAAAATCAGTCATTCAACAAAACGAGTTTGCCGTTGGCAAGCTCTTGCTGCAAAAAACATTAAGAAGCACGTGCATTTCTATTCCACTAAAAATCCTTCCAAAACAACCTCGCTCGTCACATGCCCACGCCCATTTCACCCCATTGAACTACTTCCAAGATGTTCTAATTCTCCTCATAGAAGCAGCCGCAATCATATTATTCGTACCACAAACAACAAACAATCAAATAAAATTCGCTTTCTCGCAAACGAGGGGAACCAAGGGCTAATCTACGACATCAGCAACACATTTTTATAAAGAAAAGAAATCGAAGTCGCCAATGTTGCACAAATATAAGCCCCATGACATGGTCTCGTCGGCAAAATGCCAAATACCACCAGCACCAAGTAACCCTCCGCCCAGGCCGAAACACTCGATCTCACCTCCACAAACGCCAATCACCCCCACGCTAGTCGAAAAACCCACCCGCATTGGCACGACGAACACAAATACGACCTCGTCGAAAACCAAATCGGCGAGATTTCGTCGCCGCGCGAGGTATCTGAGAAGCACGAAGACAGCAAAATCGAACCTATTGAGGCAGCGGCGGCTGCGACGGCGAATGAGGTGGCAGCGGTGACTGTGAATACGACGGCGGCGGCGGTGGAAAGAGCGCCGGTTGGTGGTGGCGGTAGAGTGCAGGAGTGAGAATTCGAGGGGTGACTTAAAAAAGAGAAGAAGAAAAACTCGATTGTGGGCCCAGAAGGGAGTGTGGGGGCCATTTTACGATACTTTTGGGTTTTGTTTGATTTGATGTTGTGGTTATTATGACAAATAATGAGTAATCTAAAGCTTATTAACTTTTTAATGGCCCCCAAGTCCCAACAAAAACTTATTAAAAAGATGAAGCAAAATCATAAAATATCATAGCAAAGAGCAAAAAATTGTTATGAATATTAAGGAATTTATACGAGACCTTTTATTATCATATTATATACGTGTGTAAGACAATTAGGAAAGTGTACGATTAGATCCCGGCTAATAGTTCAATGACTATAAAATCTATGAGTTTTGAGTATTAAGTGAGGGTTCAATAGCTAAAGACAACCGAGAATGGATTGGGAAAGGTAGGTTTTGTCTGTGTATGGAGTGAGTGATGGGGATTGCCTAGAAAAAATTCTGGGCAGCCAAGGAGTGTGGAGCCAAGTTAGAATAATCTAATATTTATTAACTTCTTACTGGCCCTAAGTCTTAACGAGTTTTAACATTGCATAATTTGTAAGAACTAGTTAATCAAATGTATTGCATGCGAGATAATTAATTTTAACCGGAATTATTTTAACCATTTGAAAACTGCAAATATCTTAAATGAAAACCAGATTTAAAACGTGTTTTTTTTTTCATTTTTTGTCCGATTGATCACGATGGGACCAGGAGATCGAGAACGCATGCAAAAGCCGTCAGCATTAAAATAACGACGCAAATTGACGTCTTCGGCTGCAGTTGAGAACTTCCCTTTCAAAAAACCACCGTATTATTCGAGTACACAAGTTGGAATAAAGGACAATCGGTTTATTTCTGGCCATCTTTTAAAGGGCAAAAGAGCAAGATAATTGGTCTTTGCATAGCTTACTATCCCTAATGTGAACCATACGTTAAACGGACGACCCTTATACAGCTTGCTCGACTTGCGGCCATCCCTGCCAGCTGCCATTGTAGTCCTAAAAAATGATCTCGGTAAAGTGGGAAACATAAAAAGTAGATAGTGCAAAGCTATACATGATGACCAGCTCCAGAAGAAAAGATATTTATAATAGCCTATTTGAGGAGTGGATGTTGGGATTGGTTAAGGCCTGTTAAATCGTTGTGGAGTAAGCCATAAGAAGAAATAAAAAGTAATAGAGCTTGAGATGACAGACTGAGACAGTGACTCACGTCTCTCTCTAGCAGTCCTTGTTGTGAGGCTAACAGCCTAGCTTCCCAAATTCCAAAAATAAACCATGGCAGTCTTTTCATCTTTGCCAATATAAAAGCGCTTTCAAAAATTAAAACTGTTTTATAAAAAAGATCTAAAAATTTTCGTATCAAATTACGTACTTTTAAAAAAAAATTGCTTATTGATCACAGTAACTCCCACACCTTTAGATACCCGGTTCGTGAAAACTCAACAGTGTTTAAATTTTACAAGTAAAAAACCGAGTAAATAACTTTTCTCAAGCAACTATGCAGTAGTCGCACTCTTTGCAAGATTTCGAGGCTGATCAAACAAGATTGGTATGCCAATAACTGCAAAGAAATAGTAGAATCATAAGCCTACCAGAAAATTTAGGAACAGCCAAATTGGCAGCGGCTGGCAAAAATTGAACGATGCCGGTAATTAGTCCCAAACAGTAATGCACCTGCAGAGGGGCAATATTTACTACAGGGTGAAGACGAACTTCATAACTCAACTAGATCCACCAGAACATACCAAGTCAGCATTCCCCTTTGAACACATCACGATGAGCCGACCTTTACGCGCATGAAGTTGTTGTATAACGCGATGTGTATTTAACTTAATTGAATTTTACAAATAATAAAACCATTACAATAAAATTATCTTCTTCTTCATATTAAATCATTAAAAAAATAAAAATTAATAAAAGAAACATACTTGAATTCATAAAAGCAAAATGATTTTTGATTTATTTAGGTTTTGATCTTCTAAATTCAGCCAGAATTTTTTGATGATAGGATACTAAAAACAAATAATTGTGTGAATTTATGGATCATAACCGTATTTATTCTTATTTTTATAATTTTAATTTAACCCATCATAAATTAGAGATAACGAAAATATTATTAATAACCCATTAATCTTAACTTTAATATGTCAATTTAATTTAAACGCAAACCTTAATAATAGCATATGATATAATTATATATATATGTATATATACGTCCAAAATTTAACAATCTCTCACTTTCATTATATATATAAAGATAATTGTATCTCATTATATAACATTATGAGCTCTAAAATAACATATGCTATTATTTTAAAAATAATAATCTCGTTTATTAATTAATGTTAATATAAGATCGAAGTGACTTTTGCTACATATATCATAACTAAATTTATCCATAGTCATATATGTTAACATAATTAAATAATATAGATCAGTATGAATGTGTAATATAAAAATTATATGTAATTTGATTTAAACATACCTATTTTTAATAGGTCTAACTTTATGAGATCTAGAGTGAAATATAAACTAAATACTATCTTTCAAAACAAACTCCCATTAAATTAATATACTATCAAATGTTACAACACCTAGATAAACAACATGCTCATGAAAGACCTTAAGCTGTAAACTTTTATTAAATAGATCCACAACCAAAGAGTTTGTCCCAATATATTATATAGAAACTTTATCATTCTAAACTCTTTCTTCCGTAACAAGGAACTAGATCTTTATATATTTTAATTTAGATGAGCTCCTCTTGCAGACTAATTGCCACAAAATAACTTAAGTGATCTTTTAATATTATCAATAATTCCCAACTATGTTACAAAATTTCACAACCATATTCTATGATTGGATGGCTCATAACAAGATATGAATTCAATTGTCTTGGTGGAAGAAACTATGGATATCTGTTTAGCACTCCTCTAAGATATAGTTCCTCCAGCAAACAGGTAGACATAACTAAAAGTAGATCAATGACTATCTTGACATCCAACAAAATCAGAATCAGAATACCCAATAATCTCAAATTGATCTGACTTCCTATATGTAAGCATTTAATATTTTATTTTCTGAAAATACCTCATGACTCTTTCGGCTGTTATCCAATGATCTAATCCATAATTGCTTAAATATCTATCCAACATTCTAATAATATATGCAATATCTAGACGCGTATATACTTGAGTATATATAAGACTTCCCACTGCTAAAGCATAGAGAATCTTTTATATTTCCTTTCCTTCTATGTCATTTTTAAAGTATTGATCGAGACTAAATTTGTCTATTTTAGAAAGAGGGCTATCTCATAGTTTACAACCTTGTATTTCAAATCTCTTAAGCATTTTTTCTATATAGGTCTTTCGTGATAATCCGAGTATACGTCGAGAGCCATCCCGATGTATTAGAATTACTAATACAAAAGACATATTTCTAAGCTTTCATTTCAAATTTCTTTGATAAAAATCTCTTGGTTTCGTGCAAAAATTCTATATCATTGCTAACAAGATATATATATCAGCAACATATAAAACCAGAAAAATATACTTACTCGCACTAAACTTATGGTATATACAATCATCAATCACATTCATCTCAAAACTGAACGAGAAAATAACTTAGATGAAATTTATGATAACATTGACGAAAAGTATGCTTAAGTCTATAGATGAATTTCTTTAATTTGAAAATCATATTCTTTGAATCTCTCGATACAAAGTTTTCTAGCTATATCATATAAATTGTTTCATCAATGTCATCATTTAGAAACACGGTCTTTACATCTACCTGAAGTAACTCAATATCAAAATGTGTTCTAATGTCATAATTATTTTGAATGAGTCATTCGATGAAACCAGAGATAAAATCTCATTAAAATTGATGTCTTTCTTTTGAGTAAATTATTTCAAAACAAGACGAGTTTTATATCTTTATACATCACCTTTTGAATCCTTCTTAGTTTTAAATATCAATTTACAACTAATAAGTTTCGCACCTTCAAGCAATTGGACCAGATTCTAAATGTCATTAGCTTTCATGGACTCCATCTCTTTATTCATAGCAACAATCCACTTTTGAGAATTAAAACTCTTCATGGCATGATGAAAGTTGATTGGATTATTTTCCACCATTTCAATGTTATCCTCATGTTCTTGAAAAAATATGATATAATCATCTGAAATTACATTTCTATTTTTTCTTGTGGATCACCTCAATGATGTAACGACCCAGCCAAAAATGCAATATCATAGGCCTAACCGGCTCAGGTATTACTCAAAAATATAACTAATCAGCCATGTACCGACCCGTCCTAACCGGGTCGGGTGTTACTTAAAATGGTAAATGAACAAATAAGTCTAAAATTTTATAACTTATTAAAATAACTTATGTTTCATACGAGAATATATAAAATAACCGTCCCACAGTCTCGGACTGTTTCCCATAACCACATTTATAACACAAGAAAATAAAAATGAAATCCACTTATTATCTATTCGCCAGACTTGAGTCGGTGAAAGAACCGCCCAACAGTCTTTTATTCTTCAGTCCAACACTACTAACCTGCGGAGGCAATTCCGCGTTAGTGATTAAAACACTAAGCCGTATAATTAAATAAAACAAGTCAATAAAAATCCCATCAATATCCTTCAGTTCAATCTGAAATTATGGGCTGTCAGGTCCATTTTGACATGTCCTGGTTATCAGGTCCATTTTGACATGTCCATTAGTGGTTGTCAGGTTCATTCTGACATGTCTGTTACTGGCTGTCAGGTTTATTATGACATGTCTGTTATTAGCTGTCAGGTTCATTATGACATGTCCGTTACGGGCTATCAGGTCCATTCTGACATTATTGGGCTGTCAGGTCCATTCTGACATATCCATTATGAGATTATGGGCTGTCAAGTCCATTATGACATGTCCATTCAGAGCTTATGGGTTGTCATGTCCATTCCAAGATTATGAAGGGTATGGCCTCGTGTCGGACTGAGTCAATTCATCAACCCCGATTGTACTCGGTAAATGGTGGTCGAATCTATGCTCAGGCAGACCGGACTGCCCATAAGGAAAAATACAACATTTTAAATGATTATACGGACCTACTTAGCTTGTACGTAAACCCGCAACTATGACCAACGATCCTAATCTGAACAAGAACATAAAATTATACTTAAGTATAATTTTATTCAAGTAGAAGTGCATGCAACTACATGATTAATATATCTATCATTATTAAAATTTTGACAATACAAAATATGCCACATTCAGAAATATTAAAATTTTCAACAAATCTAGTCCGATAATTAATTATTCATGTGACTTAATCATTCAATTTCGACTTAGCATTTACATTAATTATCTGAATCATAATTCTTACTTGACAATTAATAAAATAATTATCAGTTTATAAACAAATATTTAATTATTATTATTGGTATATTCTTTAACTGATTTGCATTATCCTAATTTAAGGATATTACTATTACAATGATTATTTAATTTAATAAAGGTTCGAACTTTCTTTATTTCATTATGCTCTTTAGTGATCTTTACACAATTAAAATTTATTAACCGATTAGCATAATTATTTTTAAGGATTTATCACGAGTTGGTATTATTCTTAACTCGAACCGTATCGAGACATGCATAAATTACGGGTCTGCCATTTTCTTCTTCCCCAACGTCTCTTCTCTTCTCCACCTTCATCTTCGCAGCAAAACCAGTATTGTCGCCTTCTCTTTCAACCCAACCCATACCACATCCTTCCCCTAATTGTTTCTGTTCCCAAGCAATCCAATTGGCAACAACTATCCAGGGCGACCTTGTCCTACACCACCAAGGCGACCCTGATCTGCTCCCATAGCGACCCCAACATGTCCTATGGCGACCTTGACCTACTCCCATGGCGATCCTATGTCTGGCCAGCAGCACCGCCCAAGGCGACCCTTTCTTTCCACATGACAACCCAACACCATAAGAAGAGAAATACCACACCGTTGTGTGTTACAAAGCCACGAGTTTGTGACACAATCACCATGGTGTTGGGGCGACCTTGTCCTACACCACCAAGGCGACCCTGATCTGCTCCCATAGCGACCCCAACCTGTCCTATGGCAACCTTGACCTACTCCCATGGAGATCCTATGTCTGGCCAGCAGCACCGCCCAAGGCGACCCTTTCTTCCCACATAACAACCCAACACCAAAAGAAGAGAAACACCACACTGCTGCGTGTTACAAAGCCACGAGTTTGTGACACAATCACCATGGTGTTGCTGCTGCAAATCAGCAGGATGTGCTACCATCCTTGGCCATACAATTCAATGGAAAGCTAACTTATATGTAATCACCACAACATGCATAAGACATTGATGCAGCAATTGATCAGCAAACGATCAAGAATTAATACAACCGCGGTAATTTGTATTCATGGACGACTTCTAGTTTTTTTCAATTTAATTCTTTTCTTTCTTGTTGATTTGAGACTTTAGTTCCATGATTAACAAGCTTATTATCAATTTCAGGTATGCATGCATGAAACTAAAGAATGAGAAAAAGAGAGGAAAAATACCTAAGCAAGGAGGAAGCTCGCACTAGTGAGAAGGAGAAATGAGAATGACACCCCCCTTACCCCTTATATAATGAAATGACGGCTAGTGTATGTGAAAATACCTTTCGCTCGTATTTCACTTAACTGGGTAACCGGGTAAATGATACGTTTCACTTACTCGATTAAATAATAATTAACCGAGTAAAGAATACATTTCACTTAACCTGGTAAAATAATAATTGGTTAGGTAGAAATTATAATATAAATGGTAATAATAACTCTCTAACTTCCGATCTTAGCATGTCGGATTTTTTTTTTTTTTTGAGTCTTTACAAATGATATTTGCTCTTGAGGCTTGTAGTTTGCATTTCAGATATAACTTAATTAAGAAGATTCTCGGCATTACCTTGTAATTCTATTATTATTTTTTGAATAATATTAGGAATATGATCCTGGTTATTGTCAAAAATAATTATGAGTAGAGAAAAAGATTCTTCTTCAAAGATAGAGTCTATAACTTCATTTTCCCTTCTAAAGTCAACATCCTCAGAGAATTAGGTATTTTTCATTTCAAGAATGACATTATCGTGGGATTATAAAACTTATACCCACTTAGTCATTCACATTTCCCAACAAAATTGTTATTAACTATTTTTTAGTATAGTTTCCTTTCATTTGACTTAGAAGGTTTTACCTTAGCTGAACAATCTCAAATGCATAAATACTTAATACTTAGCCTTTTTTTCAGTTTATAATTCATAAAGAGTCTTTAACTGTTATTTTTGTTGGTACTTTATTAAGAAGATATGTCATTATGATTGTGTACTCTTTTAATAATTTAATTAAATGGTCTGGGATATTGTATACCCGATCGATTATATCTATCATACGTTCATCAAATATATTACATACGAGATAATTAATTTCAACCACAATTATTTTAACCATTTGAAAACTAAAAATATCTTAAATGAAAACCAGATTTATAAAACACTTTTTTTCATTTTTTGTTTGATCACGATGAGACCACGAGACAGGGAACGCATGCAAAAGCTGTTGGCATTAAAATAACTACGCAAATTGACATCTTCGGATGCATTGAGAACTTCCCTTTCAAAAAACCACTGAATTATTCGAGTACACAAGCTGGAATAAAGGACAATCGGTTTATTTCCGGCCATATTTTAAAGGGCAAAAGAGGAAGATAATTGATCTTTGCATAGCTTAGTATTACTAATGTGAACCCCACGATCAATGCACGACCCTTATTTTTTGAGATATCAACTTCTTTTTTTTATTTTTTAGCTTACTCGACTCGCTTGGCTGCCATCCCTTCCACCTCTCTAACTTTATCTGCCAGCAATATGAACCACCAGCAGTTTTCAAATTGCGTCCACTAACACTAAAACTTCAAACTCCAGAAACAATTAAACAGCTG
Source organism: Piper longum (assembly GCA_032619315.1). Taxonomy (NCBI): domain Eukaryota; kingdom Viridiplantae; phylum Streptophyta; class Magnoliopsida; order Piperales; family Piperaceae; genus Piper; species Piper longum. The sequence continues at coordinate 13,226 of JAVDBV010045856.1, forward strand.
ACATAGTCGACAGGTCAAAGAGCCCATCTATTAGAGCTTCAGCTTCTTTCCTTGCTTGAGTAGACTTTGAGTCATTTCCAATATCTAGAGCCATCATAGCCATCACCACTATCTGACTCGTACATGCTTGATCCAGGTACAAAAAAATAAGTACTTCCAGAACCAGTGCAAAATGGCCTTTCAAGCACACGACCAGCAATCTCTTACCTTGGTGCTGGCAACGCCGATCTCAGTGTACGGGCTGTCTCTTTTTCGTAAATATATAAAATTATAATTTTATTTTAAATAAAATTTTAAATTTATAAATTTTAATTATTAAAAAAATAAAATAATTTATGATATTTTTCTTCTTTGGTTTTTTTGTTTTCCAATTTTAGAAAAAAATTGATGTTATAAAAGGATAAAGAAAATTATATATATTAAAGATAAGTAAATATTTTGTTGAAATTCGTTTACAATTATCGATAATAATTTCGTCAAATTCTTATATTTGTAATCCGTAATTTCTTATTTTATTTCTTAACTAATAATATTTTATAAAAAGTATAATAAATTAGTATTTGGGAGTTTGTTTTCCTATCGATTTGTTATGTATCAAACTTATGATATAATGATTTGATATAGGCATTTGCCCCATGTTTTTTTTCCCAAATTTAGGATTTTTTACGTAAAATTAATTTATCCGATCTATCTATTTGTTTGGCACTTCTCATCTTTATATATTAAAATAAAAGATTTGTATTTGATTTGTTTGGTTAATCCCAATACTCACAACAAGCATTAACGTGCACCCCACATTCTTTTTTTCTTCTCGGTTGCAAAAATTGGCCGATTCCACTTGGAATCGGCCAATTTAACTCTAATCGGAGGCAATCTGCGTCAAAAAATAATATAAATCGGTCATCGACTCAAATCAGCTTGTGATTGGCCAATTTGAACTGATTACAACCAATTTGAGCCAATTCTGAAATCGGCTGATTTGAGCCGATTCCGAACAGCGGCGGGGAGTCGGTGAGGGAGGTGGTAGGGTGGCGGCGCGGGCAACGACAAGCGATTGAGGGGGGGAGGGGGGTGAGGGCCTGGGGGGCAACGGCGGGGGATGGCGACGGGGCAGTGAGGGTGACAGGGGACACGACAACAAGATGGAGGAGTGGGCGGTGACAGGGTGGCGGGCGAGGCAGGTGGAGAGGGAGGGGCAACAGGGCGACAGGGCAGTAGGGCAGGAGAGGGGTGGCAATAGGGCGGCGAGGGCCGCGATGGGGCAGTGGGGGATAGGGACGGGGACGGGGCATGGCCGGCAGGGAGAGGTGGGGTGGGGAGGGGGCAATGGGGGCGGGGCAGGGCAAGGGGGATGGGTGGCATCGGGGAGAGAGAGAAGGGGGGGGATACGGGTGACATTCTCATAATTAAAAGTTGATTTGATTCTGACTTGTATTAAAAATATGAACTAATTCTAAATAATTTTAAAAAAATCTAAAATTATTAAAAAATGTTATTAAATATAATACACATTATGACATAAAAATGATATCAAAATAACATATTTTATAATTAATAACTTGACTAAGTTAAAATTTTTATATAATACCAATTTGAACTGATTCATAATCGACTTAGGCCGATTTGATCTCTCAAAAATCGATTCTAATTCAAATTCCAATTTTTACGACAACGTTTTTCTTATTATTGACCTTCCCACGGTATTTGTTATCCCTACACATAATGCACCATTTTTCAAGGCAAGGTCCTGAGCATCTGCTGTTTCGCCAGACTAACATAACAGCTGTGTCCTCTCTTAGGTTGGACCTTGTCAATCTGATAAATCACTTGCAATCTCCATAGTGACGGGAAATCCCTGGTTCACAACAATCGTGCCCGCAAGTTATACATAATAACATGTGGGAAATTTAAGTGTGGATCCCGCAATGAAATGATTTCTTTCTTCTGATGCCAGTTCAGTGCCAAAATATACATCCAAAGCACATGGAAGAGGCCAAATATTCACTTTCAACATTAACTTTCAAGCAAAACCCAGGTTAAACACTGACTATCCAATTCATGCAATTAACGTAGAGATAGCTCAGATGCACGATGAACGACAAAGATCAAGCATGATGATAATAATGAAAATGATGGAGAAGAATATATACTGGAAGTTAGTAGTAAACAGAAAGCTCTTCAATGAATGGTCTGGCAGCCAAGGCAGCATTATAGCTTAGTCCCACAGCCAATAAAGGCAATCCGCCTTCTTCAGCTGATTATTTTCAAGTGGTCTTTGAGACCACCCTAGAGAACGCTGTTAGCCTTGTAAGAATCTCCACATATGAGTCTGCCTCTCATGGTTGTTGTCAGAGATTGACGCTGTTCATGGATTTCTTTCTGCATAAAATGATCATAATTCCCTTTCTTTATCTGTTCAACTTCCATCTCCAATATAGACAATGTACGCTCCACAAAAGCAGGTCTCGGAAGACCTCCGCAACCATTGGTCTTGTCGGAGTCATACTTAAGTATTGAGACCTCTCCATCCTAAGAAAATGAGCATTTATTCTCTTGAAAACATAAAAAAAGTAAACGAAGTTTCTAAATGATCAGTTCTCGTAATTTTCATTGCTAAGACCAAAATGAGACAACTCGATGATCATCTTCTTTGAGGAGCGATCAAAACAAATAAAAAGAGAGGGCTCAAGAAATATTATGTATTGAGGTCTTGCAACAAACATAAATCTTAAGTCTTACCTCTTAATGAACCATTATACAACGAGTATTTACAACAAACATTAGTCTTAACGCTCAACGAAGAACTTATTTTACATTTATATATATATATACAAAATGTCGGTTTCACAATTAGAATATAACAATAGTTTTGTTTGTTGTTATGCCTTTAAAGTTTTTTATTCGTTTTTTAAAACGGGGGGAAAAAAACCCATCTGTGTATGGTTATCATGAACTAATAGAAACACGCCACATTGCATATTTCAAATGCTCCATGATTTATGATATTTTTCAGCATATTATGTGCATATTTTTAAAATAGTTACGCCAAAAATAGTATTTAATTGTATATTTACATGAATATTATTAAGAAGTATGTATTTATAAAATTAATTAACGTTATAAAATAAAATTTTTAAGGTAAATAAAGAAAAGGTTTAGGGAAAATAATGTCATTATTAGAAAAATACTATGATGCTAACTATTAAGAATTGATTTGAATTTAGGAAAACCAAACATAATAATTGACACCAGGGAGTCTCTCATCTTAATAATTAAAATTTTATTATAATTTAATTATTTTTTATTAATTGATATTAACAAATACAATTATGTATTTATAACAATCATGAATCTACTTATTGGAGACTACATTGCCAAGTAAATGACGATATTAATAATGTAACGACCCGCCATATTTCACAATAATTGTGGGCCTAGCTGGCTAGGTGTTACTTAAACAACTACTAAATTACTGAATTATAACAGTTAAACATCAACATAAAAATATTGGTTTCCACACAGTCTAAGACCGTTTCCCAATAGCCACACTTATTTCTCAAAATAAAATAAAGGAGTCTTCTTCTTTATCTTGCTCCATGCTCTGGTTGTCAATGACCTTCTCATACCTAATCTCGAATCTGGACACCTGCGGAGGCAATTCCGCGTTAGTGATAAAAACACTAAGTTGTATAATAGATAAAACAAATCAAGGCCAATCCCCTAGTTCCTTATGTTCATTTAATATACGGTGGAACGATACCGCTATACACCAAAATAATGCGGAGGATGTATCCTCAGTGATCCGCGCACCCCGGCCGTAGCCTTTGTATGGGGAGGCTACCACTACCATCTCTAGTGCCAGTGCCTCGTACAACCCCGGCCGTAGCCTTTTTATGGGGAGGCTATCACTTAACTCAGG
>JAVDBV010045857.1:0-12132 GCA_032619315.1 Piper longum
CCCCCCCCCCCCCCCCCCCCCCCCCCCCCCCCCCCCCCCCCCCCCCCCCCCTGGATCATTAATTTGCTCTCGATACGTTTGAAGTCGTGGGTGAAGAAAAGGTTTTGAAGATCAGTTTTTTTTTGTGGGGATTGTGCTCATTGTCAGGTTTTGTGTGGGAAATGTTCCTACTTTTCTGTAGTCGGGTTTTGATCATTTGTTAATCTCAGTGAGTTCATGGCCGTGGATGGTAAAATTGTGTGGGTGTTATTATGTTTAATTGTGCGATTCATGAAATTGGAGCTGAGCGGTTGATTGGAGCCACTTTATGAAAATAGATTGTGATCACTTCATGGAGGTGTATGAGGAAGATTGTGGAGATCTTTGTGTGTCTGTTTGTTTTTTTTTTTGTTTTTTTTTTCTTTATATAAATGAAACTGGAATTGTATGAACATTTTTATGGTTATAAGCAATTGGAACTGAAAACTTGACTTGAGTAGGGACTATCTTGATTTTTTAGCAATTTCGGTCATTTTTAGTTTCAATTGGCTGGGAATTTCTCATCTTTGAGTTCGTTTTGTTTTTTCCCCCCTAATTTTTACTAAATAAATAAATGATGATTATGGTCATTCTTTGAATGAGAAAAAAATCTCAATTTTGGAAATTTTGATTTTTCATTCATGTTGGGTGAGGTTTATCATCTGCTAACTAAATATTAATTTTCTGGCAGGTTTTTGGTGCCGAAAGGATGTGACTTGGTTGCTGCAGGTGCCCTTCCTGTTGCATTCGGGACGTCGCATGTAGCTCTTGTTCACCGTGCTCAGTTGAAACCTGGACAGGTTCGACTTTTTGTGTACTTCTTCTCTGAAAACACATTGATTGGTAGCAATTATAACTGATTGGGTACGATGTTGTCATATAATGCCAGTGGTTGTTTCTGGGCTCGTGCTTTTAGTTACTGTAGTATTATTGAATGAATGAAGTTCAGAAAACGTCCAATAAATTATGCTCCCATTTACTTGGGCGATTGAATTATTGAAATGTTTATCACATGGGGCTCCTGTTTTAGATACATCCCCATGAGGCACATTAATGAAACTTCTCAGCTAGTAGTAGTTGTAGTGATCATTTGTTTGTTGTCAGTTCAGAAATTCTGTATACTGTTAACTTCTTGCTCTCCCTTGAGCAGCTTACAAGTTTTTATGTGACTTTTGCCACTCTTACTAGTTTATCAAACTGCAGGTCTTGCTCGTCCTTGGTGCCACAGGAGGTGTCGGAGTTGCAGCTGTTCAGATTGGTAAGGTTTGTGGAGCTACTGTCATTGCTGTTGCAAGGTAACTGGAAAGTTTCTGCCAAGTTTTCCTGAACAGGAAGAGAGAAGAGCTCACTGCTGATCTTTTTCTTTATTACAGAGGTGAAAAGAAAGTGAAATATCTGCAGTCACTGGGTATCGACTTTGTTGTCGATTTAAGTAATGAGGGCGTCATAGAGAGTGTGAAAGCATTTCTAAAATCTAAGAAACTCAAAGGAGTCGACGTTTTGTATGATCCGGTGGGAGGAAAACTGATGAAGGATAGTATGAAGCTATTGAATTGGGGAGCACAAATATTGGTCATAGGATTTGCTAGTGGAGAAATACCAGTAATACCAGCCAATATAGCACTGGTTAAGGTATGATCCATGCTGCAGGTTGTTTCTAACTCTTCTGCATGCTAAATATGAATTGCCTCTTGCCTTCTTGACCACTTGTTATGGTACCACATCGTAACTTGTTTTTGCTTGTAGAATTGGACTGTACATGGGCTCTACTGGGGAAGCTACCAGAGAAATAAAACGAATGTCCTTGAAGACTCTCTCAAAGAGCTTCTTGGGTGGTTATCACGAGGCTTGATAAGCATCCATATTTCTCATTCCTACAGCCTTTCGGAGGTAAGATGCATGTTTTGTGTGCATTTATCATTAGCAATGTGTACATACCAGAAAATGGTTCTTCAACATGAAACTTGCCTATAATGCTTTTTTCTAAGTAACGTAGTTCAAGTGCTACTCCGTGTCCATGAAAGAACTGATGCATTATTTCTTGTTTAAAACAATGCAGCTCCTCTTACCTTCTAAACATTATTTTCTTATGGAATTATAATGTCCAAAAACCACTATTTTGTGGAAGCATTTTGCAGATCTTAATATATTCTGTCATATACAGCTTATTGATCTGTTACCCATTTCCCCATCTTAAACACTGTTTTTGCCTTGGACAGGCTCATCTCGCATTCTCTGCTATAAAAGACAGAAAAGTAATTGGCAAGGTGGTGATCACTATAGAGGACAAAGGGGAGAGGGCAAAACTGTAGCTTTTGCTATCATACAACTGCAAAAATAAAACATGTGTCCCATCTCATAGCTTTTGCTACGCTTTTTTTGTGAATTTAACTGTAAAACTAGAACATATGTTCCGTTGTATACAGGTCATGAGAAATGATGTTCCTCCATGACTAAGAAAACATAGCTAATTCATTTTTACTGCCCTGAGGAAATATTATTTGACAGTGATGAAAGTTTGTTAAATTTGTACCCAAGGCGGGCAAGCTAGAAAACCTTGAAACAGATTTACTGTTATCATGAATTTACTACAAATTTGCGCGGACAAACTGAGCTATTAGGGATCGTTCATTATGATTATGTCCGTTTATAATCTAAGGTAATGGTTATGGATGACCAACATATTTGCCAAAATATATGATTGTGAACATGAAGGCTATACAATTGGACATGCTTAAATGAATATAAGAGCCTCCTAAATAAGGGTTATGGCATTCCAACATACTTTAGCTTGTGCAGAGTTATGGCCCTTTAAACAATGAGCATCACAGTAGGACTACAGAAAAAATGTGAACAAAAGAATGTGATCAAAAGATGCATGCTGATCAAATTCCAGTTTCAGAACATGGAAGGCATGATTACTACCTTTGAAATTGTACAGGGAGATGAACAAGCCAAAGAAAGGATTACAGAAGGATGTTGCAAAAAATCAATCCCAAAAATTGCAGTCCATACTTTTCCTTGAAAAAGTGGAACTCTTCTCTTAAGACAGTTAAACTTTAAGCAATAAATTGATCTATATATTTTAATCCCCAGAGGAATGTTGCGAGAAACAGCTACAACAAATCCCCAGATAGAGAAAACTAAACTCTCAGAATGTGGAGTTGATAACTAAAGGTCTGCAATAAAAAATGCATCTTGCCTCTAGTGTTTTGGAGTTTTCACTGAGTTTTCAAACGCCTCAGAATGGCAATCATCTAACAAAAGATTCACTCAAAGTTTTAGATTACAATCACGACTCAATAAATCTATACTAGTACAACTTATTCAGTTCAACAACAAGCACAAATGGTAATTCATAGTTTGTGGTTTACGAACTCAATAATGCGTGTTGTAATTATGTATCGTACAGTGGATAAGAATCAAATAATACATCAAATACACGCATCCTTTGTACCTGCTTCATCATGCGAAACTACTCATCTTTCTGTCGGAACTTCTTCAAAATCACAGAAATAGAAAATTTTGTGCCTCAGAAAAATGGTGACGATATATTCACTCTGGCATGCTAAAACCCTATGCTTTTGATGGCCAGGTTACTTGTCCAGACATAATGATGGCCACAATAACTCCAAACAGCCCAAGAGCACTACCAAAGATTTCGATCACCAAAATCTTGACAAACAACGATGAATTTTGGGCATCAGAAAGTGCACAGCTGCTGCCAATTATTCCAACACAAAGCCTATTGGGGAGAACAAGAGACAATAATTACCACATAAAACTACTATTTTAAATAAAAAATGCACTGATAATAAGCATAACAACACCAGCTCTTGTAAAAACATCGAGAATTTTTTTCCACGTACCCACAAACTAGGTTTGCAAAGCCCACAATAATTCCAGATGCAAAAATAGCATATCCGGCTCGAAGTGACTCAGGTGCATACATCTTTGAGGCGGGAACACTCTCTAGCTTTGTTTGCAAGATGATTGCCACGATGACACCATAAATGGCAACAGCCTCACAGAAGATCACACTGCAGAATTCAGGGTAAAAAAGATCAACATGAAATGAAGCCAAAAACCTCTTAAGGTGTATATTTCCAAGAGAATGAACAAACAAAATAATCTCACAAAAAAACGAAGATAGCTAGGGGAAGAAATAACAGAAACCATTATTTTATGGCCGCCAACCACACCCTATCAACTCATAGGTAGACAATAAATAATAGCCAGACATACAAATCTTCCTTTTGACAGGGAATAGAGGTGGCCTCCCACTTAAAGAAATAACAACTACCAATATAACATAATCTGACTAGACAAGAAACAGGCATCATTCAATTAAGGAACATTATTCATAAATAAATCATAAGTAATCACATACCTGATGAGATTTTTGGATGTGATGCGAGGAGCTCTGATGGCAGCCCCAATCAAACTGCTTCCAGTTATATAAATTCCCCTTCACACGCAAATGAACACAAATGTAAACATCCACTCTTAGGAAAATTAGACATACCGAACGCGATGTGATCTGGAAAACAGTACAAGGAGAAAGGAAATGCGAAGCATACCAAGCAGCACCAAGAACAGAGACACCAATGGCAATGGCAATGCCAATAGCAGAGAAGGTGTAGGGTGAGATCTGAACTAGGGCCCTTGACCAGGAGCTAGGCTCTGCCATAGTCATCTCTCACCGAGGATTGAATTCTTTTCTGCAATTACAACAGCGCACTAGTCAAATTGTAGATAGTAAAAAAAAACAAGCGTCAAATTTAAATTTTTAGAAACCTTAACTAAACCATACAAGATGAACACGAATTGGCCAGTGAACAAGATCTGAATCTTTACAAACCTAACATTATAGTAAGAACTAGCTTTCCAAGGATTATAAGGCTATTCATCTAGTAAATACTTGCTAAGGAACACTAACTGAACCATTCAGGATGAACCATAATTGGCCAGTGAAGAGATCTGTACCTTTATAAAATTAACATCAAAGTACGAACTAGTTTTTCCGAGAATTATAAGAATATTCATCTAGTAAATCAATTTAAATACTAACTTAACCGTACAGGATGAAAAATACTGGTCGGTGAACGCCACCTGTACCTTTATCAGCCTAACATCGTAGCATGAAAAAATTTTCCGAGAATTATATAAGGAAATTCATCTACTCCATAGAGACTTGGATTTTATGGAAACACCATTAATCCAAATTAACCACAGCCCAAATACAAATATACTAATTGGGAAGAATTGCAACAAACAACACATCTACGACATGAGATTTCAATTCTCGGAAAATGTGGTTAATAGAGTATTTATAACATCGGCAGTCAATTTGCAAGATAGGGATAAAGGTAAAAAAAAAAACGGAACCAGATACGACGAAGGTGGTAAGGAGGATTGGGCATACCTGGTGGAGATGTCTCGCCTGTGACGAGGAGAAGAAGATGGGGTAACCGCGGATGAGATTTCAATTCCACCCTCTCCTCAGAATTGTATTGTCTTTTGTTCCTGGAAATGTGATTCTCTTGATTAGGATGGATTTATGCTTATTTTGCTAAAAAAATTATAAAATTTCTCGATTTCATATGTTACTTGGGGGGCGGCGGCTAATGATAAGTTTTTATCCAAATTTTATTATTAAAGTATGTTGACAACGTAAATAGTATTTTACTGTGAATGAGATTATACTTGTAATGAGTTTAAATTGTAAATCTTATATAAATCGCTTTTATCTTTTGTTCTTTAGGTCAACCAGCATGTGAATCAAATTTACATAGGTGAGAAGTGTATAAACTTGTTAATTTGCTTATAGTATTTTTTAGACCGGATTATGTATCATATAAAAATTGTATGAATATGATTCACACTTAAAAAACTTATCTCACAAACCCGTTAATATATATTTATAGCCCAGATTTACATGTCCAATTGAGTTTGTCAGTTTCACTAACCCAAGTGCTCAAACGCTTTTTATAATTGTAGTTAAAAAAAATTGCAAAAAAGATTTTTTTGAGATTTTATATTAAACTAGCTAAAGACTTGTATGATACATGAGATATATGTGAAATTTATTAATATTATATATTAAGAATATATAAAATTAATTTCAAAATTATTACTATATTATTTTAAATAAAATAATGAATATGTATTTAATTTTAGCAAAAAAAATAGTTGTAGACAAATATCAAAAGTAATTTTGATTTTAATAAGTAAAATATTTTAATAACTAAATAGAATTTATTTTTAAAAAAATTTTAATTTGAATAGTATTATTGTAAAACCTGGCCCATTGGCTTGGTATTTTACACTCTGTTTGTTGTTGGCTCGGTCCAAGTAGTACGGGTCAGTATGGTTTGAGCACTCTCATGTTAGTGTGATCTCTTATATGGTGTTGTGGGTTTGGGTATGTCCGATGTTGAGTTATTCCAGTTGTTACCAATTGCCAAGTCAGTGCGCGGTTGTGTAGAGTAGATTTAGGTGCGTGTGGCCGTATTTAGAGTCACAATGCATGCATTCGAGCTTACTTCTTAGCCCTAGTTGTGCCTTAGAAACCCTTTTCTTTTTTGTTTTTAGCATGTTCATGATGTTTGCATATAGAACTCCTTGAGATTAGGCATTTAGACAATTACATCATCATCATATCATTTAGATCAAGTAGTTTGCTTGTTGATTTCTTGTTAAACATGTGATTTTTATTAATTTGTTTTGTTTCGCTAATAAAATTTTAAAAAATATTCACTTTGGCATAAATTTGTGAAATCTGCACACTAATCTACTTAATAACGCTCAAAATTATAAAAGATTAAAACTTTGTAATTTTCTTGCCGCATTTGAGCTACTCGCTTTGTGTGCCAAATTAGTAAATTAATTAAATAATAAAATAATGATATTCTAACCCTTTTTTATTCTAAAATTAATTTCTATGCGAAATCTTAATTAAATAATAATTAACTTAATTATCTTAATTAACTAATTATTATCCAATTATTTTAATAAAAAAAAGAATCTTTAAATTAATGGGTACGGGCTTGGGTTGACTTAATATCTCAAGTGACTCCATTAGAACTCACCGGATCTTTACAATCTAATATCTTTCCAACTTCTGTTAATCTAAAGTCGCACCTAAGTTTAGTTTAAATAATTTAACCAACAATCTATGTTACTGTTCCTAATTTTACCAATATCTCATCTCGATTAGCGTGTCAAATACCTCGTGATAAATTGCCCTGATTTTGTAAAACCTGGATTTTCGCCCAACGGTTTTAATTTTGGTTTGGTTGCGACTCGGATCAAGTAGCATGTCAGTCCTTTTAACTAGTGCTTATGTATAGTATATATGTGTCAACCACGACCTTTGTAAAACCCGGTCTTTTCTCCAAAGAGTTTTAATTTCAGTTCGATCTTGACCCGAATCAAATTGCTTGCCCGATTTTTTTGTCGTGTGTGTGTATATAATGTAGTGTGTGCGGAGCCACGACTTTAGTCTCCACTTGTGCTCGGGGCCGCTCGGTTGGACATTATACCGTCTCAACTCTTATTTTCATTTTTTTGAATCGAGTCTAGATAGGTTTATGGCCATATTTCTTGTGAATCTAGATTTCTTAATGTGTGTTTGGACCTCTTTCGGACCATCCTAGATGAAAAGGCTGAACCAAACATTGAAAGACCTTACCAAACATTGAAACATTTACACTGCCAAACCAAACATAAAAGGCCGGGTACATAGCATCCAAACGGACGTATCGAGCACCGAAGGAGGCAAAGGCTAGGCTGTCATACACCATTTCATATTCTAACTATGGCAAGAAGTGACAGACCCAACTAACCAGATCTGGGTCAAGACCAAATTGATTCAAAATCATTGGGAGAACGGCCCAGGGTTTACAATTTATGATTATTATCAAAGTATATAAGCAATAATCCTATATGAAATCGAAATATATACATCAAGCAAATATATGGAAAAAAAGCAAGGAATGCTAACCAATCAAACATAAATAGGATATTATATTGAAATTAAAAGACGTATTGTATTAAAACTTTCCACCTCTTGCAATATTACAAGAGGGGAGTTTTCAGTAGATTTGACCGGAGTGAAAGGAAAACAAATCCTCCTTAGGGTAGTATAATCAAGGGATCTAGTAATTTGACTAGGTAAAGAAGAAATAAAAATCTTCTTCATGTATGTTTCACCAAGGGGAGAAGTGTTCTATCTTCCGTGATCTAATCGAAGGAACATTAGTCTTCAAAATAAACTTTTATTGATCTAAAAGTATTTTATAGATGATGTAAAACCCCAGTTTTGGGTTAGGGTTTTACTTGCTTCTAGGTTACCCGATTCGGGTTAGTATTGAGTTGATTCGAGCGAGCTCGAACTAGACTAATTTTTGAATATGAGTATGGGGCCCAAATGGCCATATCAGCATATTATTGAGGCTGAGTATGCTTGACATGCATATGATAGTTTCAGTTATGATACTGTATATAATGAGTTATCAGTGTATACACAAGGTATACATATGATTTTTATGAGTTAGCCAACCAGGATTTTAGGCCTAGATCTAGGCCGTTGCAGCATTTAGCACCCATTTGGAATTTTTTGGGTACTTCATTTACATGCATCATAGGGATTTTAGATCATCGGATTGTGCCCTTGTGGGCCCAGCTCGATTGCATTCAGGGTTTCTAGGCCAATTTACCCTTCTTGCCTCGATTCCCAAATATGGAGTCATTTTAGGACTCGAATCAGTTTTAACTTTTGACGGTCTCGATCCGAGCTTTCTGTTCATATGTATATTGCATATATACCCATAGGTGGGTCCTACTAGACCACGAGTTATTAGATGTTCAGATCGCACCACGTGGCAGATTTAAGCCGTCCACTCAATCCTATCTTTACCATATTATTTTCCCAGAGATCTTCCACGATTTCACTGTGTTAACGCCGCCGGCGAGTCTCCACCTCGCCCCTGGCCATTGGACCAGCACCCCCATGATTGCCTCATGGCCAGCCTTCCAGTCGTACCATTCACAACCACCAACGCCGCCTTAGTCGCCGCCGGCGACGGAGTTTTTACAACCCGCCGTTCGAGCCATTTTCTGGAGCTGCCGAGCCACCACCGGCCAATCCGACCACCCACACAACTTCATCTTGCCTAGATCTACATTTTAAGACAGCCCACGACCACCACCACGGCCGCGATCGCCACCGTCGATGTCGCCACACCCAGCAGCGACTCCAAGACAGATTTCTAGCCAGCCAATGGCCGGATTTCACCGATTATCACCACCAACACCTTTGTCGATCCTGATCGATGGCGACCCCTGTCGAGCTGCCATTGGCATTCTCCGGCGACGGGCACTGCTGCCCCCGGTTTAACCGTTTGCCCGTGATCGCATCCACCTGCCCACGCACCAGTCCGAGCCCGTGATCATGTCCGCCCAGTCAACCCAACCCATTTTTCAGTTAACCCAGACAGGGTTGGTTCAGCCCAGTCGATTCAGTCTGGTTCAACTTGGTTTGATATGGTTCAACCCGTTTTCGGTCGTTTCTCGACCATTTTTGGTAATTCCAAACCCCCTACATTAGTTTAGAAGCATATTCACATTGTTTAGTATGTTTGGATGTTATGGGTATTTTATTTATTTATTAATTATTTTATTTATTTATTTATTTATTCATGATTATTAATTTCCTATTATTTATATATTTGTTGACTATGATGAATGATTATGTGACTAATTATTGTTATTAACAATGTAAATATTCATAGATTTTATTTTTGTTCTTGTTTATCTTATTTTATTTAATTAATTGATAATTATTAATTATTTCTTACTTGTGTCATTATTTATATATATTTAAGCGTATGTTCGTATATTTAATATTTAAATTAATATTGTTCATAATTAATTAATATTAATCATTTATTTATTTATTTATTTATCTATTGATTTATTTAATTAATTATTTGTTTGTGTATTTAATTATTTAAATGTTTAACAACACAAGTATATATGTTGTTTACTCGTGTTTGACAATGTATTTATGTAGTATAATTATTTTATTATTTTATTATTAGAGTATTATTTATGTTCATGTATTTATTATTTATCTAAATATTTATTAGTGGATTCCTTGCTTATTTATTTATTCTTATGTCTCAATTTACATGCTAGTTGTTCAGTTATAAGTTTGTTAGTACTATTTTCTTTATTAGGATGTATTGATGATATGAGCATACACCACAATCATATATCATATAGAGATATTCGTATTTTACTTAGTAGTGGGTTCCGATGTACTTTTCAGAGTTCGAGATCGCCGTAGATGTGTAGATACGCTTGGAGCTTGGATCACAGGTCCGTAGGACTCTCCTTCTATGCTTGACTCCTTGGGTGTAGAGTTTAATTGTATTTTATACGTAGGACGGCATCAGTGGTGTTTTATTGGATCCCTCGGGCCATTTAGTCGTATTTTCTACACATGTTTAATAAAACTACAAGGATGAGACCCCTTGTTGGTTTTCGAACTGAAGCTCCAGAAATATATGATATAAGCCTCTTCCCTAAGCCTAATATATAAATACACGCAATTGGATTTCACGAATAAAAGAGTGAGTGGTATGAAGATATGTATGGACCGCACTAATACTCCTTCAAACCTTAAGGTAGTGCTGTTTATGAGGGTCTTGCGTAATGCAGCATATTTCTAGAATTTGTGGCACTAACTTAACCGTTCCTTTTGCCAGTCGAGTACCGTGGTGGGTGATATAGAAGATGTGAGAGCATAAGTGTTGTATGTATGAATATGATTATGAGCCATGCATGCGAGCCGACAATTGCTTAAGTATGCTTGTTTACCACCCAGTGTGTGGCAATCTTGAAGTTTCATAAGTTTTCGTGTGTAATGGAATACCCATTTACCAGCTTGCTATTTTACAAGTAGTTATTCGGACCGGTAATCAAATTTATTTGATTACTGACGTTGTTTTCTATTATATGTAGGTGAGGTTCCCTAGTGTTGGCCAGCTTAGGTGCATAGATCAAACGGCACAATGGTGGTGGTGGTGGGGGCCCTATGTTATGTTGTTTGCTTTAAACCTTATATTTTATATATGACCATATGACGAGCATATGCCCTAACTATGTGAACCTTTCATGATTCAAATGTATGCTATGATGGTTATGTTAACATATTTTATCTTAATATTATTATGTTTACTATGGACTTATAATACTTTGGGGCAAGGGTAACCATCTTCTATAAGGTATATAAGCCCCAGAGTCCTGGAACATGACAGGGAGCTAAGTCAGGGACACAAAACGTATTTGGCTGCAGCTGTTTGTGTATTAGAGTAACGTGGGTGGAGGAGCTTACGGTTTACACCACTTGAAGACCCACGTGAAATTCGGGTATTAGGGTTTGGTGCCCTGATACTCGATGATGTTGTGCAATTCTCTGACGTTTTAATTATTGCTCACGTAGGGTATGTAAAACGGGTAACCATGACCCTTGTTTAAATACTCGCATCATCTTCATGTAACTAATAAGAAGACCTAAGCCAATCACTTGAACTAAGTAGTAAGAATATGATACACGCAACAGCATGCAAACTCAAAACTATAGTGGGGGTGTGCTTCTTCTACAGTTGGGAGTGATCATCATACTTTTAAAGTCATCGCTCATAGTCGTAGGGGTGGTTCTACCTCTGTTACGACTAGGAGTGTTCATATAGGAATCCTTAAGTATAAGATTCGCCTTTGTAGTACAAAGTCTGCATGCATTATATGAAAACCAAACCTAGTGTCCATCTTAAGCCTTCACGGAGGGTTGAGGTCCGCTTCCGTAAAGTTTGTATGCAATAGCCTGATAAGTAGCTTCTAAATTATAATATCACAATTCGGTCTGGACCTTCGGGCTGAATTGGGGTGTTACAATGGCTCATGCTTTGTGTGTGTAGACATGGGGCACCATGCAGCAGAGTGCCCAAGGTAGCCGCATCAACAATACCGGCCCAAGTAGCAGCAGTAGCAAGGACTGCCTGCACCATCCTGGCGGCAACTTCTCACCGCACAGCCAGCCCAACCTCA
>JAVDBV010045865.1:0-20999 GCA_032619315.1 Piper longum
AAAACTTAAGTCATCTTAGTAATATATATATATATATATTACTAAGATGACTTAAGTTTTTCAAAAAACAAAAAAATAACAAGCATGAATGTAAATCACAAATCAATTGCACGTATAATATATGAACATGGAATGATGGATCAAGAAATCAATATAACTTGTACACAATAAAGATTAATCAATAAATAGAATAATAGTGTAGATATTTTCAGCCATTATCATGCATGGTAAGAAAATATATAGTATTGCTAATGAGAGTTAAATGCCAAACTAGCTCAAAAACTTATACAAAATGGCCTTCTTACTAATAAATATGTATCTTTTTAAATAACAAGGTCATACAAATTATTCATTATTTGGTCCATCATAATTTGATTTTAACAAAAAAAATATTCATTAATTTCGAATAATAAATTCATTAAGAATTTACTACTATATACATCAGTTGTAAATTAATAAATATACTAAAAAAACAATTTACAAATAATCTTCCTTAGTTTAAAAAATCAATTATAAAGAAATGTTTTTGTTTCTATGTTCAAAGATTTTAGTTTAAGTATGATTATGGGTATAATAATAGACTTCATGATAATAAATTTTTCAATAACTAACTAGGTAACTATTGAATGAAAACATATTAAGCAACACAACTAGGAAAAATAAGCAAACTTGTGGAAGTAATGAAGAAGGTGGTGTTGAGGGAGTATAGATACAGTACCTTGTAACTGATCATGTGTATAATCTAATATGTTGATGAAGGGGAATGCATCATAGGCAGGTTTGATGCCATGGACGAACATTTTAACCAGGTAGTCGTTGATGAGTTGTGCGTCGGTGGGGGCGAACTCAAATCCAACTGGCAACTTCCCCAAGTACTCCTCAATCGATGCCTTTGATAAACACGTCGATGACTCCATTATTATGGTATTCTTGATCAAAAGATAAAAAAACCCTGGCGTACATATTATTCTATAAGAAATTGTCTTTAAACGCAAAAATAGTGGAAATAAAAGTGATTGTAGTATAACTGGTGAAAAAATAATCTGCTAAAAGGTCTTACAGCTAATTCTGGCTGTAAGACCAAATAAAGAGTGAGATAAGTTTAGATTAAAGTATTCGCTTGTTGTTGAAATAACAAAATTCTCATAGAAAGATTTAATGAGTAGGGATTTTTGGTGAAAGTTAATTGGGTCTCACAATAACATTTGTTGTAAGGTCTTACAAAAGATTCTCACTCTAATGAGCCGACATAAGAATAGTTAAAAAACATGGAAGGATTAATGAAAAGAACTGCTCCAAGAAAACGATAAGAGTTAAAGAGATAAAAAAGAAGTGTTATGTGCTCAATGTGTAATAACTATGTAAGCCTGCTGATTACCTCGAAGGAAATGTTTTTGGAATTGGAAAGTATTGAAAGATTTGACCCTCTTATATACACACAATATTGAACGTCTCACAATGCTCGTGCATGGATAACCTCAATGTTAGAGTCTGGATAATACATAATAATTAATGTGTCCTATTGAATGCAGCTTCGTATTTGAAGCAAAATGGCGTTTGGCTGCCAAATACAAGGGATATAATAATCGGATATAATAATCTTCATAATTAAAATTGTGATATAATTATCGGGTATCGGGTAACGGATACCCATCACTCTCTACTACCAAATTCGACCATTTATAACCTGATATTGTTCCTCTCAAACCAAACTATATTATTAACTATCCAAAACCTTTTCATTAGACCTTGGCCGGGTTTGATGTCGTCAATACCCTGACCCTTAGTTAATGTTAATTTTATCTATAATATTATTTTATCATTGTCACGGGCACAAATATTCGGTTCTGAACCTTTTGCCTTCCAACCACGTCCCTTCTTTCGTCAATTTTCCTTTGTAAACCCTTATTTTCAAAGAAAAAAAAACTACATGTTCATTAGTCTCCTTCTTAGCCACTCTCTCTGGTAATTTTTATTGAGTTTTTAAAAGGAAACTTTGATTTGGAAGTGGTGTTTTGGTTTGATCTTGCCGTGTGACTAGATATTGAAGACTTCATTACTACACTGTGCAAGAAAAGAATCCATTGTATCATGGAGTTACTAGAGAATGCTCTAGTGTATAGGGCAGTAATCTTGTATTGAATAAAGCCCTACGGCATGCCTTAGCTTTATAAATAATTTTTGGTTTGTTTTCTTAAATCAAGTGTGCAAATTTTAACCTTTACTGTGCAAGATTTTTCCAGTAGGAAGGAGGAAATTTTGGTGTAGTCATGACCACCGAATAGATAAAAGAAAAACATTAAAAATTATTGTTAAGGATCCATAATTTAGATCATCTTCTGCAACCACCTGATTGATGGGCATTGAAATCTCCTTAGATTAGAGGAGAACCAGAGATTTCGATCCACACTTTAGAAATATATATAAGCCTGTATCGACAGTAAACTAGTCGGGATCAATTATGTTTTAGTTAAAGTAAATTTTACGTCCTTATTTAGGTCAATGTAAAATTAAGCCACAAGAATGAGAAGAGTTCATTATATGCTAGGCAAGATATCGTATCATGCACGATCTATACCGGCCAAAATTTAATTTTATATATAAACTTCCATAAGATAATATAATAATTTAATATCTTAGATATAGCCTCCGATTGAGTTTAAAGATACATCCTATATAAAGAAAAAGATAAAATATAATTATTTGATTTTTTTATTATATTTTTCAAGACAACTAAATGAACTCTCACTAATAGGTAGTTAGAAGTTATGTTTGGACGGGTTCATACTCACACCTTTTATAATGAAAGGAAATTTTATTATTATTATTTTTTAAAAATTAAAATTAATGAGATTTGAAGCCGTGACCGAGATAATTTTGTTAAACTCTTTTCAATTTTTTTCTTATTTTGATTAGTTGAATCTCTTAATTTAATATCAAATTATTATTAAATTCTCCTTTTTTATTAATAAGAACAGATATATAAACATTTTTTTTTTTTGCTTCATTATTCGTGCCACAACTACTCCGAGGGCCATAAACCTCACATGGTAGCGGCCTCCCCATGCAGTCCCTCCTCGTCTTGCTCACTTCCGGCGAGGAACCTCGCTACAATGGTCGAGGCGGGTCCGGCAACACTGCTCATCCATGCCGCCGCCTTGTCGTCGCTGGCAGCCCACAAGGCCACCGTAGCGTCAAGCCTGTGGATGTCCCACCTGGGCTTCCTCCCGAGCCGGTGGATCTTCTCCAATTGGGAGCATGTAAGATCGCATGTCCTGCCCTTCATTTTGTCGATTGCTGACGCTAAAACCTCCTCTTTTCCGACGCTGAGATACTCGTCAAGCTCCTGAACGCCGATGGACCGACGGATGCCGGCGGTGTAGACGGCGTCGGGGCGGTGTATGGCACGCACCTCCTCGACCAGACCACCTTCAACCATCTTGTCGATACGGTCAGAAACGAAGGAATGCAGAACGCCCATGTCGACGTCCAACCATAAGAAGCAGCTCTCGTACTTGGACCGGAACTCCCCGGCGGGGTCGTCGACAAGCGCCTCTATGTAGGAATTAGACCCTCCGGCGACGACCGGCAGCTTCCCACGGGTGGCAACGTCATCAATGGCGGCGGTGGCGGCTCGGCAGAAGTCATCGGCGGTGAACTCCTCGTCGGGGCCGGCAATGTCAATGAGGTGGTGGGGGACCAGCTGCCGCTCCTCCGGCGTCACCTTGTTGGTCAACACGTCCAGGCCCTTGAACACCTGCATTTTGTCCGAGTTAATGACCTCGCCGGAGAAGTGGAGGGCGAGGTCGATGGCCAGCTTCGACTTTCCCGTGCCAGTGGCGCCCATCACGAACACTACTTTGACCTTCTTCCCGCCAAGAAGAGCAGAAGAGAGAGAAGCCATGTTGTTCGAGTTTGAGGATGGTTTAAATATATCTAGACATGCAGAAAAAAGAGGAAGGTCACGGTTTAAATGAAGAGAAGGAATGAGTGGAAGAAGGAAATAATAACACTGAGAGATGGATGCACAAGAGGACGGCATTGAATGTATACTTTGATTGGCAAGGAGCAACCAAATATTTATAGGACTACATGAGCATCCTTTGGTGAACACATACATAATACGCTTGGCTTCAAAAAAAAAAAAATACTATAATTGTCAATTATTGGCTTGCAAAATTTATAAAATGCACACTAATAGAAATACTGTTAATTATATCATGATACAAGTTCTTATGTTAAGTACATAGTGAGAGCTTTATGGGCCGCTTCGTGTATGATTATTAGGGCATCATCTATGAGGCGTCTTTATATATGAATACTAAGATTGCTATGAATGCTCTCCATTAGCATGGTAAAAATACTACAAGAAAAATAAGGCTATAGAGCTGATACAATATTAGTCACTAAACTACTAAATTTGTCACAAAAAAACATCATCACATAAAAATTAACTAGAAATTTCCCCCATGTCGGTGTTGGATTTTGTCGTCACTACTTAATTTTTTCTTGCATTGAAATGGTTGTCTAATATTAAAAAATATGGTAGAAGATCAAGGAAAAAGGCTAGTAGTGTAAAGAAAACTTTTTACCCAAATCTCCACAGACAATGTAGTTGTAAAAAAAATATTATTAAAAGGATGAAAAAAACCTATGGTACATAATATTCTACAAGAAATTGTATTTAAAAGCAATAATAGTGGACATAAAAGTGATTGTAGTATAATTGGTTGAAAAAAAATCTACTATAAGGTCTTAAAAAGTTAATTTTGGCTGTGTAAGACCTAATAAAGAGTGAGACACGTAGAGATTAAAGGATCCGCTAATTGTTGAAATAACAAAACTGTCATGGACATATTTAATGAGTAGATGATTGGTGAAAGGTAATTTGGTCTCACTAAAATATTAGCAATAAGGTCTTACAACAGATTTTCACTCTAATTGGTCGACATAAGAATAGTTAAAAAACATGAAAAGATTAATGAAGAGAACTTCACCAAGAAAAATATACAGTTAAAGAGACAAAAAAAAAACGAAGAGTGTTTTGTGCTCAATATGTAATAACGATGTAAGCCTGCTGATTACCTCAAAGGAAATGTTTTTGGAAGTGGAAAGTATTGAAAGGTTTGAGCTTCTTATATACGCACAATATTGGACGTCTCACAATGCTTGTGCAAGGATTACCTCAATTTTAGAGTCTTGATAATACGTGACAATTAATGTGTCCTATTGAATGCAGCTTCGTATTTGAAGCAAAAATGGCGTTTGGTTGCCAAATACAAGGTATTGCAGATAAAAGTTACTATATTATTTTAAAATAAAAATAATGAATATTTATTTAATTTTAACAAAAACAAATGTACACAAATATTCAAAGAAATCTAAATTTTAATAAGTAAATGATTTTAATAACTAAGAATTTATTTTTCAAAGTTTTTTAATAAGAATAGAAATATACTCTAAGTTATTTTAATAATAAATAAAAACATGTAAATAAATAAATATATAAAATGTCTAAAAATATAAATTAAGTAAATAATATGAAGTAACAAATTTAATTTGAAAGTAATATTATATCTATATTAATAAAATTGATAGTTTCAAAACCCCTAATTTAGGTAGAATTATATATAGTTCAACACTTTCCTAATAAATAAATAATAATAATAATAATAATAATAATAATAATAATAATAACAACAACAATTCTAAATTAAGCAAGTATTAAGGGGCATATAAAATTATTACATGCCAAATCAATCACCTCGCAAGAAAATTTCAAATAGGATTAAAGTGATACACACATACACACACACATACACACACACATATGGCTACTTGAGAGAGCAAATAATATTTAATATCCCATCAATTTATAAAATAATTTTTTTTCAATAAAATAAATTATCTTTTCTCAAAATAAACATCTTAATCTGAGGCTTCGATTTCTGCTAAGAATAGAATTTTATTAGCCAAGAATTATCTTTTCTTAAAATAAAATAAATTATCTTTTTTCATGATTTGATCATAAGAATAGAATTTTACAGTGGGGTTGGGAGGTGAACCACAGTGGCGACTCTGTTGATATGTGGATAACATGGTTAACATTTGGTTTTCGAGAGTTTAAATAGGCACTAAGAATTAATTCCCATAAGAAATAGGGTTATTGAATGCGGTCTATAATAGCCAAGGTTCCTCCCAAAAGTTTGGTTTATAAAGAAAGGTCTATATTAGCCAAGGTTCCTCCCAAAAGTTTGGTTTATAAAGAAAGGTCTATATTAGCCAAGGTTATTGAATGCGGTCTATAAAGTTTGGTTTAAGATAACAATTTTTATTAAATATTTTTAAGCAGAATAGAAGTTTGTTATTATTAATTTTATATTTTATATTTATTGCATATATTTTGTTATCTAATATAAATGAAGATGATATTTTTTGTTAAAAAATTAATTTTGTGACTTCGAATCTTAATTTTGTTATTAGTTAGAAAAATCATAGTTTTGTTGTTAAACATAAGATTTATCGTTATTTTTGGAGATAGCTTATTGGCAAAAAGCCCATAATTAGGGTGGTGAAATAAATCTTTCTTTAAAATATGAGGTAGATTAGGTGTGCAAATGAAAAAATGGATGTCCACAAATCCAATAAATGAGATCTATGGTTCTACTCTGCCTTTGTTTACTCGCCTTCTCTCTTGGCCGATCATACCCCATATCTGGAAGTTTTTATCGGCCAATTATTTTGTTCAATCCTTCTCTTCTTCTACTGGGCATCCTTCTTTGCATTTGCTCAGACCTTGAATCTATAGCTTGGCCAGCCTGTTCTTATTTTGCAATCTAACAAATAGAAGCTACCCTTTTTCTAGCAGAGAACTTTGGATCAGTTCAAACCTATAATGCGGAAATGTGATGATTAATTCTATATCTTCTCCTCTGCCTAGTCGAGATTGTTCACATAAACGATCATCCAATTGTTGAAATGATTCTATAAAATTTTTCTTTCACTTCCTGATAGGTGTGCTGATTACAATCCTCACACCCCTATCTATCAGGTTAACACAGAAAGGACTAAAAGCTTGGGTGTGGAGTTCACTCTTGAAGTGAGTTTGAAGGAAACAGTGGAAAGTTTTAGGGATAAGAACTTCGTGAGCTTTTAGGAGGCATTGTATTGCATGGACTAAGCAGGACGATCATGCAAAACAGTAAGTTAATGACCAGTTTTCGGGAAAATGTTTGCTATAATTAGCAGCTAAAGAAGGAAATTAGAATATTGTTATGGCATTGTCTCTCCACAAATGTTGTCTTAGTTCGTACTCATTTTGTCTTCTGTATTTTATTGAAAAAAATAGTATTAGCAAAAAATCAAAGTAGGAGGTTAAGAAAGGCTAATTTGAGGCCTTGAATTATGGAATTGAAAAATTCCCCGATGTTTATGAACACTAAAACTGTGAAGGTGAAGGGTGGGCTCGTTGTTTTGAAGAAAATTGAAGAAGAAAAAGATAGACAATCAGAGAGGAGAAGGGGAGGAGCCCCTTACCGGAGATCCATCATCGGTGACCCCCAACCCATTGTAGCTGACCTTATAGTGCTCCCTGACACCACCTAGCCGAGGGCTTCACCGGAGGAATATTCAGTGGGGGGCTTGACGTTACTATTAAGAGAAGAAGAGTAGAAGAAAAGAGTAGAAGAAAGAGTAGAAGAAAGAAGTTGGAAAGGACAAAGGACGGGGAGGAGCCCCTTGCTGGAGATCCATCCCCGACAACCTCCTAGACTATTGGTGCAGAGCTTGGAATGCCACCCATGAAACCGAACTGAGAACTACCACCGTTGAAAGCCACCCTCGGTGGAAAAAACCAAGGAAATCCACCTACCAAATTAAGAAATAGCATCAAGTAGCCACTTTGTCAGCGTGCATCGGCAGGAGACTCTGGTGAGACCGCAACCTCCACTGAGAACCCCTCACAGCTGGAAACAAAACCCACTCGAGGGCCACTTCTGGAGAAGACCTCTATTGCTGGAAAAGCTTTGAGAAGCAACTCACACGAACAACATAGCAACAGAAAACAGCAACAAGCAAGCAACTTTGGGCCATCCATACAATCAGCCTCAGTGACCTCTCACCTAATCAAGACTTTCACAAGACTCTTCTCAACACCCTCAACAAACCCAAGTAGTGATCTGCGGCTGAAGAACCATGTTGTTGCCGAAAAACCGCCTAAAAGAGGCTCACCGAAATAAATAGCAAGAGCGCGCCGCCAACTTTTCATCATCCATGTGGCCGACCTAGGCCATGTCACCAAATCCATATCCTCCGATCAACCTCTCTCATCACTAGCTACAAACCCAAGTTGAGTCCTGCCGCATTCAACTGCCACAGTCATTGGAAAATGGTGATAGATCCCAGCCAAGAAACAATTCCACTGGAACTTTCTGGCATTGTCTCCACTGTCCAGCTTTGCCATAGACCACTGTACTACTACCAAACCACTCACCAGTCAGTGGTCAGATGATCTCGGAAGTCTCCCATCACCTGAGCCTCAAAGTCAGCATTGTACTACTGCTGTAGCCGGATCTGTCGGGGCCATTTATCATTGATTTTGTCCACACGCTGCATCTGCGATCGTGAAGAGTTGGTCCCTGAACTGACAGTGAAGCTCAACCGCATTTGCGACCTTCTGCGACCAGGATTGAAATAAGTGCTGCGTGTGACACTTGCATCTCGGCAGACCCAAAAATTTACATAAGCCTGTGCATGCCACCTGGTCTGGTCTATAATTTTTCTGGTTTGTACCAACCCATAATTGTTTGATTAATTTGAAGGCGTTCCTAACGTTGGATTGAGACGAAACTTGAAGTTATTTTGAAGATTTGAAGACTAGAAAGAGTTAAAACCAGGTTATTTAAAGAAAAGTTATCAAAGTCAAATTTATTTAAAGATGGAAAAATTCACTATTTTCTTTAAAATGTATAATAAAAAAAGAAATAGTAGATTGTAAGTAATAATCTCCGTATGGACAAACTTAGGGATTCAATGAACCATGTAAAAATTTTGGGTGTTTATCCCTTGCTTGCAGTATTTTATTTTATTTTTTACTCAGTATTATTTCTTTGTGCGACAAGGGCACTTTTGGTCCCACCAAACCCACTCATTCAACTCAAAACGAAAATTGAATTGCAAGGGCGGCAATCCCACGCCGAATAAATAACACTGATTAATCTCACGTATGAATATCGGTACCATGCATATCTAGCCATCCATTGACATAACATGGTTATATTCTTTTGTTATTTGGACAAAAATACTTTCATTATTTTACCATCTGTTACAAGCCTATTGTATAGGGCATGGATTTGTAGTGTTTCCAATTTTATTCCGAGATTGGGTAAGGAGTACTATATGAGATATACCCAAATTCACAACATGAGGTCGACCAATGTCTTACGTGTCTTGCTCATTTCCACTTTAGACGCCATTCGAGGCACGGATGGAGTGAAAGTTGCTTATTGTGGAAGCTGCCTAAAATGGGCACCAGAAACGGTAAGACGAAGCATGATGAAATGTTACAAGCCTTTGGTATGAAATATGAGTTTATAGTATTTTAAGTCTTAGTCCAACGGGATTAGGGTTGAGTGGTGAATTTTGTATGAGATGTACCCAAATCCTAAAACGCCATCCTTGTAATCAAAATGTTCATAGTAATTATAAGTGACACAAGAATGCTCACGTTAATGCTAGGGGTACCTACCGGTTGAGTTTGGTTAGGTATTGCCGGAACCAAACCTACCATATAAGCTAAATTTATAAATCAAACCCAACTATAAACCATTTAACTTTCTCCCTCCAATACAAAACCTAATCATTTCTCATTTAGGAAAAACCAAATCCGACCATTTTTTAAATGAGTACCTATTTAACTATTCAAATTACATGTTTGGAAAAAATATTTAAACTATGTAATAATAATGTATGTTGGGTGAAGTTAAGTGAAAAAATATTTTAAAAACACAAATAAGGTAGCTGATAATTTATTTAATATATAGTAGTTTTAAAGTTCATGAGAGATTAATCTTCATAATTAAAATTGGGATAAAACTGAATACCCATCGCTCTACTATCAAATTTGACCATTTATAACCTAATATTTTTTCTCTCAAACCAAACTTCATTATTAATTATCCAAAACCTTACCATTAAAGTTCATTGGGGTTGCATTTTGTCGGTACCTGACCTAATAGACACCCCAAGATAATGCTAATTTTCTCTATATTATCCATTTTATCATTCTCAGGGGCACCAATCTTCCATTCTAAACTTTTTGTCTTATAACTAGACAAAATGGGGTGCCCCTTTTCTGGACGCCTGCGCCCCAAAGTTTCCATGCGCTACGCTTTCATCAGTTTCCCCTTGTTTTCGAAGGAAAAAAAATTTAAGTGTTTTTGAGTCTCCTTCCCCCCTCTGGTAATTTTTATTGAGTTTTGAAAAGAAACTTGATTTTGAAGAAATGTTTGTTTGATCATGCGGTGAAAAAAGAAGACTCTCCTCATTGTTTCAATCTGAAGAAGAATCCATTGTATCTTACATGTTGTTTACCAGAGAATACTTCAGTGTAAAGGGTGGTAATCTTTTATTGAAGAAAGGGCTACGTCATGCCTTAGATTCAAAATTAATGAGTTCTTTGGTTTAGATAACTTTTGGTTTGTCTTCTTCAATCAGATGTGCAAATTTCATCCTCTACTGTGTAATTTTGGTGCAGTCATAACAACAGATCAGTTAAAAGAATTTTTTTAAAATTATTGTTAAAAAAAAAATCCAAAAATAACGATCCAAAATTTACAACATTACTTCGACCACCTGATAGATGGGCTCTACAATCTCTTTCGATTAAAGGAGAACGAGAGATATTGATCCACAATATATATTAACCTGTATTGACAGTAAAATAGGCCGGCTCAACAATTTTCTTTAAAGTAAATTGTATATGTCCTTATACAGGTTAATGTAATATTGAGCCACTAAAAGGGGAAGAGTTTATTACGTTCCGCAACATGCATGATCTATACCAAGTACAATTTAATTTTATATATGAACTCATTAAATAATGTGATAGACGATAATAATTTAAAATCTTACATATAGACTCCGATTGAGTTTAAAGATAATCTTAGAATAAAATTATATATTATAATTATTTAATTTTTTATTATATTTTTTCAAAAAAATAAACCGGCATTAGTTATAAAAGATTTTTCTATTGTTTTTTATTTTAAGAAATTAAGGTTCGCGAGATTCAAATCTTACTTTTTAAAATTTCATTTTATTTTGATTGGTTGAATCTTCGGATCTCAAATAATCATTATTATTGAGTTCTTATTTTATTAATAAAAATATGTATATAAATACTTTTTTTTTGCTACGTTATTCTCACTTGATAACTATGATCATCCACAACTACTACGACGACCATCAAACTCGCATGGTAGCGGCCTCCCCATGCAGTCCCTCCTCGTCCTGCTCCCCTCCAGCGAGGAACCTCGCTACGATGGTTGAGGCTGGTCCAGCAACATTGCTCAACCATGCCGCGGCCTTTTCCACGTCGGCAGCCTGCAAGGCCACCGTGGCGTCAAGCCGGTGGATGTCCCACCCGGGCTTCCTTCCGAGCCGGTGGATTTTCTCCAATTGGGAGCATGTAAGATCGCATGTCCTGATCTTCATTTTGTCGATCGCCAACGCTAAAACCTCCTCTCTTCCTACAGTGATCGTCTCACTGAGATACTTGTCAAGCTCCTCCACGCCGATGGACTGACGGATGCCGGCCGTGTAGTCGGCGTCGGGGCGGTACACAGCGCGCACCTCTTCGACCAGACCACCTTCAACCATCTTGTCGATGCGGTCAGAGACGAATGAATGCAGGACGTCCACGTCGACGTCCAACCATAAAAAGCAGCTCTCGTACTTGGACCGGAAATCCCCGGAGGGGTCGTCGACGAGCGCCTCGATGAAGGAATTAGACCCGCCGGCGATGACAGGCAGCTTCCCACGGGTGGCAACGTCATCAACCGCAGCGGTGGCGGCGCGGCAGAAGTCATCGGCGGTGAATTTGGCATCAGGGCCGACCATGTCAATGAGGTGGTGGCGGACCAGCTGCCGCTCCTCCGGCGTCACCTTGTTGGTCAGCACGTCCAGGCCCTTGAACACCTGCATTTTGTCGGAGTTAATGACCTCGCCGGAGAAGCGGAGGGCGAGGTCGATGGCCAGCTTCGACTTTCCCGTGCCGGTGGCACCCATCACGAACACCACCTTGACCTTCTTCCCGCCAAAAAGAGCAGGAGAGAGCGAAGCCATGTTGTTCGACTTTGAGGACGGTTCAAATATCTGGACATGCAGAAAAAAGAGGAACATCAGGAAGGTCATGAAGAGAGGAAATGGGTGGAAAAAGAAGCAGAATTATTAGAGCAATCAAGAAAGCTGTTCATCAGTAGGTTTCTGGCACAATTATTTAATTAGATTGTAAATACCTAATTAATTATCTCATACTATACGGACCTTCATAACATGGCAAATGAGGACGCACAATATGAAAAGAGCTTTATGGGATTACATGAGCATCCTGTGAACTCATACACAATATGCTTGGCTTAGAAAATAATTTCTATGATTGTTAATTAATGTCATGCAGAATTATAAAAATACAAGTTCATATGTTAAGTACATACTGAGAGCTGTATGGGCCGCTACATATATGATTATTAGGGCATCATCTATGATGCGTCATTATATCTGATGCTACGAATGCTCCTTAGAAATACTTCAAGAAAAATAAGGCTTTAGAGATGATAAATTATTTACCTCTAAACTACTAAATTTGTTTAAAAAAAACATTGCATAAAAATTAACTAGAAATTTCCTTCACATCGGTCATGAATTTTGTCGTCACCGCTTCATTTTTTCTTGCAGTGAAATGGTGGTCTAATAGTAAAAAATAATGTCAGAAGATCAAGAAAAAAAGCTTCTAATGTAAAGAAAACTTGTTACCCAAATCTCTACAGACGATGCACTTCCAACAGAATTATTATTAAAAGTATAAAAATACCGGAGGTACATATTATTCTATAAGAAATTGTATTTAAAAGAAAAAATAGTGGACATAAAAGTGATTGTAGTATAACTGATCAAAAAATAATTTCCTAGAAGGTCTTACAGCTATTGTTGGCTGTAAGAGCTACTAAAGAGTGAGATTAGTATAGATTAAAGTATTCGCTTAATGTTGAAATAACAAAATTGTCAGACATATTTAATGATTAGGTGATTTGGTGAAAGCTAATTGAATCTCACTCTAATTAGCCGACATAAGAACAGTTAAAAACATGGAAGGATTAATGAAGAGAATTGCTCCAAGAAGAGTCAGAGATAAAAAAGAAAAAGAATAGTGTTCTGTGCTCAATATGTAATAACTATGTAAGCTTGCTGATTACCTAAAAGGAAATGTTTTTGGAAGTGGAAAGTATTGAAATGTTTGAGCCTCTTATATACGCACAATATTGGACGTCTCACAATGCTGGTGTGTGGATTACCTCAATGTTAGAGTCTGATAATACGTAATAGTTAATGGGTTTTATTGAATGCAGCTTCGTATTTGAAGAAAACTGGCGTTTGGTTGCCAAATACAAGGTTTTACAGATAAAAGTTATGACTCAAAGACGTACCTAATAGTATCTTTTCACCATTGCATGATAAGATAAGATTGAAAAACAAAATTGGCTTTTCGTTTTTGGGCATGGCGTAATTCGACCTTCATTAGAACCAGCACAGCAAAGTGTAAGTCAACAGATTACTAGGTATATTATCAGCAGGGTGTGGTTACCGCCATTCATGAACTTTTGTTCATGGAACTAATTTTCCCTGCAGTGGGCAGATTACCTGCACAACCACCGCTTGAGAATTTTCATCCTTTAGATTTGGCTCATGTTAGATCTCCATCGACCACAAAAATTTCTCTAATGTTGTCACCTATTTTTCTGGTGATACGCAGTCATGTACAGTGGTGGGGAAAATATTAAATATTGGTTCCTGGATGAAAGGTTTCTCTGCTACGGTTTTAAGTGTGGTGAAAAATAAACAAATTGATACATGCAGTTCTAATAATTATGGTGAAATTATGGCGAAGTGTGGGTTCTATTAAGTGCAGCTTTTCTCTATAGTTTTTGTTAAATGGGTGGAGAAAAATCATTTTTTTGTAGTGTTTATATGTGCAAATTCAATATTCAATATATAACGTAACCCAGCTAATTTTATTCTAGGTACTATGAAATAGGGATGTTAATTGAGCGACCCAACTTGTTAGAATTTAGCGTTCGGCTTAGCTCGACTTGACTCGAAACTCAATATTTATATAATCGAACTCGAACTCGACTTAAAATTGAATCCTACGAGTCGAGTTTGAGCAAAACAGTGTTCGACTAAATTCGATTTGGTTATAACTCGAACTCGACTTTATAATATAATATAATAATATAATATAACTTGCACACTCAAATACATTTAAAAATGTGACAGGATGTATGATTTTGCATTAAAATACTTTTTTGGAATCTTCTTGGAATCTAATTTTCAATCGTCTCTTTTCTTCACAGTTTCCAGAAGGTTCTTCCATGCGTAATCGGCTATCTAGTTAATAGTTATCTATTAAAAAATATAACATACTCATATAAAAGAGTAAAAAATTATTAATAGAGGATGCACACTTATATTAAAAATTTCTTCCCTATTTGCTGAAAACATGATATGAAAAATAATTATATGAAAAAAAGGAAAGCACTAAATCAAACCCAAAAAAACTAAATACCCAACAAATATACGCAAAATAGATATCAAACATATGAAATTATGTTTTTTTTAAAACAATATCAAGAAATTTAATTTGGCTTACTTCAATTTAATTGTATAGCATTTTATTATATTTTATTTAGTATTTTTTGGATTTATTTTTTTATTATTGACTCTAGTTGGGAGCGAATCAAATTTTATTTACAAAACTACCATTGTATTCATTTTCTCCTACACTAAAGCATCGATTCATCTTCTCTCCTGGCGGCTGGGCCGACCAACCTCTACTTATAGACGCGCCACGCCTCCACCACCATTGTGGCCGATGACAACCTTCATCTCCTACCAGCGTCCCCACCCATTCCGTCCTCCTCCGCCCGGAAAGTGGCCTAACTTCCTCGGCGTTCACGAAGTGCAACTCTTCCTCTCTCGACCGCCTTCATCTTCTGGTCACCACCACTATGGAGGATCGGAGCCTTAATTTTCGACCACCTTCCCCGATCCATCATCGTCCTTCGCCCGGACCGCGGCTTGAGTCCCCAGTGGTCCCCGAAGTGCAATCTTCCTCCTGGCCACCTTCTTCTTCTGGCCACCACCGCTGTGGCCAACTAGAGCCATCATCTCCAACCACCTTCCCCGATCCATCGCCGTTCTCCTTCTCTCAGACCACAGCTTGAGTTCTCCAGCGTTCCCAAAGTGCAATCTTCCTCCCGACAACTTTCTTCTTCTAGCCGCCACAGCCTCCGTTGTCGCCAACTGGAGCCTTCTTCTTGGACCACCTTTCCCAATCCATCGCCGTCCTCCTCTACCTAGACAACAACCTAAGTTCTCATCTTTCCCAATGTGCAATCTTCCTCCTAGCCGCTTCTTCTTCTGGCCGACCAGAGCCATCATCTTCGACCACCTTTCATAATCTATCACCATCGTCCTCTACTTTGACCGAGGCCTAAGTACTTCGGCATTTCCAAACTGCAATCTTCCTCCAAGCTGCCTTCTTCCTCCTCCTTCGGTACTGTGATGCTCTGGGAATTTCCGATACATGTTTTAATTTTAGTACACACACACACACACACACACATAAAGTAAACATCACGTAGCCATTTAAAATAATTAAATTCATCATTTACCCCTCAATTCTAGCTTCATTTCCTAATAAAAAATATTGTTTAGTTTTTTTTCAAAACTGGCATCATTAGGCAAATTAATACCGTTAAGTGATAACACAGGAAATCAAAATAAAATTAATTGCTATTAATTTCATTAAAATTAATTAATATATCAAATAAATGAATATATTAAAATAAATTATTTGATAATTAAAAATATATTATAATTTTATTTAATTTTCTATCATAGTTTTTTTATAACCCTATGATGAAATATTTTTTATTATTTTATTACATATAGGTAAAATATTTGACTTAGGTAATAAATAAAATAAAATAAATATTAATGGGGTTTATCATTTTTTCGCTAAAGGGTTGTGAGTTGACTGGTGCATCTGTTGTTGGGTGTAAATTTAATATTTTTCTACCCTTTTTGATAAAATATATTTTTTACGAAGATATTTTTCTACTGTTAACAGTAGAAAGTTGGTTCAATGGGCATTTGAACATATTAGCTAGAAAATGCATTGACAATTAAATATGAAATACATGGTGGTCGTGATACCTATAAAAAATAAATAAATATTTCTATTATGTAGATTATTAATGGCTACATCCATAGAAAGTGTCACAAGTGCCCCAAGTATATCAGAAGAATAAAGAATCAACTCTAGAAGATGAAAATCAACATAAAAATAGAGAAAAGAGAAAAAGAACATCGAAAGCGTAGGAGATAAAATATAGTCTTGTTAGTTTTTTTCAATTTTGGGTTTACAATTTTAAGCATTTTATTTTTTAGGATATGCTTACTATTGAATGGTGTCTTAGGTATTTTATAAAAAAAAATTAAAACATAGTTGTAACTTGAAAAGACCTTTTATTATTGAGATAGTTTATCTAAATATGTTGATGAATATTTTTTTAAATTTTAATCTCTATAGCCGGATATTTTTCTCTTGAACAAGTTACTTTCGACCTTATGATCGAGTTAGTTTTGAGCTCCCAATTGATCTGGTTTTGAGCTCTTCAAAATTGAATAGTTTAAGTATATCCGAGTTCGAGTCTATATCGAATAGCATAAAAACTGTTTGAGTCGATTTAAAAAATATATGGTCAAAACTCATTCGATCTTGAGTCAAGTTCGAATGAACTTTGAGCGATTCAAGTTGACTTCGAGTACAAGCCGAGCTCGGCTCTTTCACTCGTTTAGCAGCCCTACTAAGAAATTAACCAACACTTACATGTACTCCTAAAATATGGGTATTCTCGTTTTTTAGACAAATATAAATAAAACTAGCCAAAATGCGACGTGCAGAATTGAAAATTTATTAATAACATATATTTAAAATATATACAATTAATTATAAATATTTTACTATATTATTTTTAATAAAAAATAATGAATATTTATTTAATGTCAACATAAAATTATAGTTGTACGCAAATATTTAATGTAATCTTAATTTTAATAAGTAAAATATTTTAATAACTAAGAATTTATTTTTTAAATATTTTTAAATTGTATAGAAATATATTCTAAGTTTTTTAATAATAAATAAAAACATATAAATAAATAAATATAGAAAATCTATAAAAATCTAAATTAAGCATATAATATTAAGTAACAAATTTAAGTTGATAATATAACTATATCTATGTTAAAACAAATTCATATTTTAAAACCCCCAATTTAGGTGTAATTATATGTAGTCCACACTTAAAATATATTACAAAATCATAAGTGGCACATAGTTTTTCCGGTACAGATTTGAGTGGAAAAAAGTAAAAAAATTGAGACATGCAGTTCTAATGATCGTGAAGTGTGTCATTAAGGGAAGCTTTTTTCTACAGTTATTTTTAGGGGGATAAATCATATTTGTAGTGTTTATATGTACAAATTCAATATTCAATATATAATGTAAATAGACTAAATTTATTCCAAGTACTAAGAAATTAACCAAGACCTACGTGTACCTCTAAAATATGGGTATTCTCGTCTGTTGGACAAATATAAATAAGACTAGTCAAAGCTCAATGCGTGAAATATATTTAAAACATTATTAATAACATATATTAAGAATATATAAAATTAATTTAAAAATATTACTGTATTATTTTTAAATAAAAATATTGAATATTTATTTAATTTTTTTAAAAAATTGTAGTTGTACACAAATATTCAAAGTAAACTTAATTTAAATAAGTAAAAGATTTTAATAACTAAGAATTTATTTTTTAAAGATTTTCAATTAGACTAGACATATACTCAAGTTTTTTTTAATAATAAATAAAAACAATGTAAATAAATAAATATATAAAATCTGTAAAAATCTAAATTATGTAAAAATTTTAATTTGAATGTATAATTATAACTATATTTAAAAAAAATCATTTTTTTAAAATTTCTATTTTAGGTAGAAGTATATATAGTTCAACGCTTTCCTAATAAATAATAATAATAATAATTTAAAATTAGGCTAGTATTAAGGGGGGTATTCCCGAGAGAGCATGTAATATTTAATTTCCCATCAATTTGTAAAACAAATTTTACAATAAAATAAATTAACTTTTCTCAAAATGAATATATTTTCCGTTTTAATTTTTGTAAGGATTAGTATAAATCGGAGGCTCCGTTATAGATCTCACATGGTTTGACCAAGCGGACCATAAGAATAGAAACAATGGTTCTTGGAGAGTTGAAATTGGCGCTAGGAATTAACTCCCATAGGAAATAGGATTATTGAGCCAACGTCCCCTTGCAATTCACGGATATTGTATACATTTTTTTATTGAAAATTTTTAAGATAAGTTTGTTTATTAAATATTTCAATAGAAGTTTGTTGTTATTAATTATATATTTATATATATATTGGATATATTTTGATATGTAATATAAATGAAGAAGATATTATTTGTCAAAAAATTAATTTTGTAACTTGGAATCTTAATTTTGTTATTAGTTAGAGGAATCATAATTTTGTTGTTAAACATAAGATCTACAGTTATTTTTAGAGACAATTTATTGGTGGAAAGCGTATAATTAAGATGGTGTCAAGAAACCTCGCTGCTTTAAAATATGAAGTAGAGTAGGTGTGCATGGGGGGAACATGAATGGTAACAACCGGTCATTATTTTCTAAATTAAAGTCATGAAACATTGCATAAATTTTTTTTTTTGAAAAACATGCGAAAATTTTCCCAACCATCAACAACCATATTATTTAACACCTCATAAGTTGCGTGATGCATAATGATTTGCGAATGGTAGCGCAATCGTCTTTTCAACAGCCATAGTCAGAGCTTGATTTGCCATCATATAGTGATTGGAACCTTCCCCCACATAACTTTGAGAATGTAAATAACAACTACACAAAACTTCCTGTAGTCTCCTCGTGTAACATTGCTGCACCAAAAACACACGTGTCTCTATGATGATTAATGCCAATAAAAACGACGGATGTAAACAAGCCAAGACTGCTTGCAAGTTTTTTGCATTCGGCTCGGCTCAGCTCGTGCTCGTTAATTTTGTGTTCGAAAAAATATCCGGCTCGAAACGAATAAGCTCGTTGAATAACGACCAGAGCTTGAGCTTTTAAAATAGCGGCCCCAAGTAATGGATCAACTTGCCTTCGAGCAATGATTTTCACTTCTGTTTTAATCTCGCCATCAATGTCCATTTTGTTGAAACAAGTCGACTGCCCCACTTCATCGCCCACTGCTTCTCTTCTTTCAGATAATTTTCCTCTACAACAATAAGTTTTCTATTTCATTGTTGTCAGTATACAAATTATAACTATCATGTTGCATTTCACCATAACATATAAAATTGTGAATTAACACGCAGTGAGTTTCTGTTAGTGAATAGTTAGTTCAACTACAAATACTGTTACAAACATGAGCAGTGAGATAATATCGAACTCAAACAATGGTAACTAATGTATGTATTAGATTTCAAGCATATAAATTATATTAAGTCACGATGGAAATCAGGAAATTGCTACATTCATATGTAAGATAGAAGATTATATGAGATAAATTTAAGTTGATTATGCTGTAAAATACTTACATGCGTAATCGACATGAATGTGTGCTGCTTCAGTGTCCGTAAAAGAGTCGGAGATGGAATTGTTGGATATAGCACACAAAATTGGGTATTGCCTGCATGGGAATTAATTACATACACGTTCAAAGGCGTAGAATGTATGATATTTTACTTAATTATAATATATTAATTCCGAACTATGATATAAATTTAAGTTGATTATGCTGTAAAATCTCCTAACGAAATTTTATTTTTCCTTACGTTTTCGAGAAAATATTTTGCGGAAATTTTTACTTGGTGGAAGTCTTAGTTGCATATCAATTTAAAGAAAGCTAAAAATCTAAATATAGGTAATCTTTTAGTGAAAAATTCATGCATGTACTACTAATTGTTGTCTAATTCATGCTTTTAATTATATATATGTTCGGG
Organism: Piper longum; assembly: GCA_032619315.1. Classification (NCBI taxonomy): domain Eukaryota; kingdom Viridiplantae; phylum Streptophyta; class Magnoliopsida; order Piperales; family Piperaceae; genus Piper; species Piper longum. The sequence goes on from JAVDBV010045865.1 coordinate 20,400, forward strand.
CGCGGGTTCGTCCGCCCCCGGGGTGACTGCGGTCCTTGTGATCCGGTCCGAGTTTGAAGGGTTCGTTGAGACCGAGCGCCCTTGCCGCGCAAAGAGATTGTGCGATAATAAAAAAAAATAATGCAAATGATGACATAAGCACCAAAATGACACACAAGCAATTTTTACGTGGTTCTTTATGGTTTGACTCGAATCCTTAAGTCAGTCCACGGTGAGGACGATGCTCACAATCCACTATTTCTCCTTTAATTTTACAAGTTACACAAAACAGTGAATTTTTTCCCCTTTAAATCAATTCGCATGAGATCTTTGACTCTAATATCATGGTTTGCCCCTTTCTTATCTTTAAATCCTTAAAATAACCATACCATTGCATCCGAAACGTCCAAAAAGTGTAGGATGGCGAATTTTGTCTCAATCCGACTTCAAGAAGGCCTTCAAATTATTTTCGAAGTGTTAATGGAATGAACCGGGCCGATTTGGGTTGGTTCAGTATAAATAAAAACTGGACCAGACTGACTGGTGTGCGCAGGCTTGAGATTCTCTCTGGGTGCGCCAAGCGGAGGACGGTGCACAGTGTGCCAATCCGGGTCATGATCG
>JAVDBV010045869.1:0-12480 GCA_032619315.1 Piper longum
GAGGCAATGAGATACATGATGACATGATTGAATGATAAACATGATAACAGAATGTGAGGCAAGAAAAAGGAAATGAAAATAGATTGCACAGATGGGCGAAGACCCAAGTTTCATAATGCTGTAGATTAGATTCTGTGTGACTAAAAATGTTGATCTGTTTATATGTTTATATATATACATCATCTTGACAGGGTGGCCCCTAATTACACTTTTAGGGGAAATTCTGTCCGTTTTATTTTAGAATTTTTACTGATTTTGATTGCAATTGTATTGTTGTGAAAATTAGTTGTATGTCAACCATGTAGTATCATGTTTAGGTTTATGCATTCATCCATACATGACGAGTGGTATCCTCATCTTGAGACGCCGAGATTGGATCCGCACACGTTGGGTTCGGGTTAGCCAACCTAACGGGGGCCTGTAACATGCCGGTTTGGTTTACGAGGGTGAACCAGATTTGGGGTGTTACAGGTTCAAACCAAAAAAAATGCTGGACTGGACCGATGGTGTGCGTGGGCTTTTGAAGATTTTTGGGTGCGCCGGGATGTAGGTGATGCATGCTACACCAGTTTCAATCCGGGTCAGTCAGATCTGATCAATCAGAACCGTTTGTGGATGCGGTCTTGCTTTGCAGTCACAGTCCTGGTCAGTTAGATCCGATCTGATCGTGGGGCAGCAGGATGTGGTCGTGGACATGACAGGCATAAATGGGCCCAACAAACCTACTTAAACGGGTGGTGCAACGGTGGGTTTGAGGCTCTGATGACAACAGTGAGTGGCAACCGCCCAAAACTGTGGTTCTTGTATCTCTTAAGCTTTCAATGGTGATATTATGGAGGTGAGTCTGGTTGGCGGCGATGACGCCGGGAATCTCCGATAAAATGGCTTTTTGGCCGGGTTCTATTAACTTTCTTTGGTGGCTTTGGGTCTTACCGGCGGCATGACTTAATTTGGGTTTGTAGGCGGAGACAAGGGTGATCGATTGGAATCAGTGGCTTGGCATTCGGCGGTGGTGATAAGCAGGACGGAGTTTGAGAAGTTGGCCTCGTGCTGCTCTCACGTTGCTCTGATGAACCTCTTTTGGGTAACTTTTTCAGTGATAGTGGCTTGCTCTCTAGTGGATCTCAGTCAGACTTTGTTCTCAGTGTTGAGGGGAGCTACTGGAATTGTCAGTGTGGATAGAGACAATGGTGACTCTCAAATGGGTTTTGTTCCCGGTTGTGAGGGGAACTCATTGAAGGTTGTGGCGTGGTCTGTGATGGCTTAGATTGACCGGACGGAAGCCAAAAAGAGGGCTGTTTGATGGTGCTTCACTACTATGGCCAGCCACTTCTTGAAACTTTTCCAGCATCGATGAGCCTAACCGGCGGTGGTTCTCGATTGGATGATGTCCAATGCACTTCGAGCTACACGCTAGGAGTCTTGGGGGTCACCAGAGCTTTTGCTCTAGCAAGGGGGCACTTCCCCTTTCTCCCTTCTCTTCTTCTTCCGTGCTTCTTCTTCTTCCTTTCTTCTTCTCTTAGTAGCAGTGTTGAGCCCCCCATTTACCATCATAGATGTATGTTTATATAGAGTTTTACAACTCTTATTTTCCATAGTTAGGTTCGTATTTGGTGACCTAAAATTTTCACATATCTCGTCTTATCTACTCTTTATCCCATTCCTTTAATTTTGAAATCACTGTAGATTATTTCTTGGGTGATGGCTAGCTATGGAGGGATTCGATCACTTGTGTTTGATTTAATGGTTTGAACGAACAATTATATATTAATGTATAAATAAATATACCGATAGGGATTTCCACTTTCAATACTGGCCCACTTACATCAGGCCCAAGCCCAATACGGATTGCTTACAACGGACGCGGCGCCGTGAGTTCAACGGAGACGGGGTCGGACTTCGGAGGGAAATCAAAAGGTGGAAGCTTTGCTCGTAATCTTTGTCGGCAAATTGGAGCAGCATCAACTATCCAACAATCGCCCTTCCCTTCGACCTCCCAGTCCACCATGGTACTCCTACAGCTCTTCTTCTTTTCTTTCTTTGAATCTTTGTTGGCTGCACATCTATTTCTGTGTTGCTTGTGATGTGATATTGGTTCCTTTTTTTTTTTTTTGGATCTTGTTCCCGTTCTGATAAAAGAAAGCATGTTTTGAATCGAGTGTTTTGGTTGGAGTTGAGGTGGTTGGGTTTATGCGTGTTGCTCTGTATTTGCTGTTGCTAGGACGACCCGGAATTGGAAGCCATCAGGCAGAGAAGAATGCAAGAGATGATGGCTCAACGCGGCATGGTAATCTGCTTTTTTAGACTTGCCTTTCTCTTGTAGGAATTAAAAAAAATTCATTAGCAGTAGCTTTGTTGGCATGGCTAATATGGTTGGTTCATTTTTTTTAATAGGGTAATCAGCAAAATTCTGAGCAGCAGAATGCGCAGGAAAATGCTAAAAGGTTGATTCTATTCTGAAATGCTCTTGTAGAATATTGTTGCTATGCTTTTTTTTATTTTTTGGGGAGGTGGGCGGGTATAATCTTGTTCCTTAAAGTTTTTGTTTTAAAAAAAAAAATTAAATAAGGTTTTGAATTGATTCCATATTTTACTCTCCGAGTTCCTTAGAGAAGCGGATGAACAAAGGCAGATGATGCTTACTCAAATTTTATCATCTGAGGCAAGAGAGAGGCGTAAGTGGAGCTCATTGTTTTTTATTACTTTCTTATTTTTATTTTCTATTTTGTTTGGTACACCGATATCCTATGCATTGTTTATTTTGTTGCTTTCCTTTGTTACAATGAAAATGCCACACTCTTATTAATATCTTGTCTAGTAGGGTCTTACTTTGGCATTTATGGAGTGGTTTCAAATGCTGAACACGTGATAACCATGGAAGGATCATATTAGTAACAGATCATAGAATATTTTAAATTCTTCAACTACCAAAGAGGACTGTTGTTTAGGTCTTATCATAGTTTAAGCATATGCATAAGTTTCCAAACAAATTGGAAGAAGCAAAATGATGAGGCAACATTAGTAAACATGACACTAGTGCTAATGGCATTTGCATGAATACTGTACCAGGGCAGGTGGAGATTGTTTGCACCTTTGAAAATCTACAAGCATCCCGTTTTCCTCTCTTTAAATATCTACCTCAACATCCACAACTTCCTTATTTTTTGACGTGTCTTTTCAATCCATTGACAATATTTAATTGGCTTTCTTGGAGAATGTCGGCATAATCATATGTTTGTTTTATTCTTGTTTTGTGGGATGAAATACATCTCATTATTTGTGTGTTCGTACTGTAAATTGTTTGTTGTGTTGTCTAGGATTTGAGCAATCAGTTAAGTTTTTCGAGATGTCTACCCTTTGAGCATCCAAGATCTGATTGAATATTGATCTTGTGTGGGTGGTAGAAATGGAGTTATTGCCACAGACCGGCAAAATCTGTTGTGAAGTTTGATTGACTGATAAGCTCTTTTTATCTTTACAAAATGTTTATTTTAGACATTACGGATTCCATTGAGTTTTGTCTTTCTTGTAGTTGCTAGAATTGCACTGGTCAAACCTGAAAAGGCAAGAGGAGTTGAAGATGTTCTATTACGTGCCGCCCAGATGGGGCAAGTGGCTGAAAAGGTAATAATTTTGAAGGTGTTGACATGTAGCTGCTATGACAAGTTACTGGATTAGAGGATTATGGCTTGCCTTTTATCTTTTAGGTTTCCGAGGATAGGTTGATTTCCCTTCTTGAGCAGATAAACATGCAAACAAGTAAACCGACAAAAGTCACTGTAAGTTCTAGTTTTGTCTCAGTTTTTAACAAAGACTGCATGCCATGGAAGCTGAATCATCTTTTTTTTAATGATTGAATGCGTTAATCTCACCTTTTGTTCAGATTCAACGACGAAGGAACATTTTGGAAGATGATAATTAGTGAGTTCAAGTATTTTTGAGGGCTGAACAATTCATGATTTTTAGTTGTGTAGATTCCTCAAAGATTCCATGAGTTAAATATGCACGAAAGTGGTTATTGTATACTTTTGATGTGCAAGTGCTTGCGGTTTTAAATCTTGGTCCCTAGACTGTTAAAGTAGTGTAAAAGCTGTTATGTGACTGATGTTTTCTTATCATATATATGCTTGTGTGGCAGAAATTTGGTAATCCTAGTTAGTCTAGATGAATGATAGCAGTTCTAGATGTCTACTAGACTTCAAATGCTTCTCATGCATTGTACAGGAAAATGTTTTTCCCGCGTGTGCAAAATGTTTTTTTCCACGGGTGCAAAGTGTTGCCTTATATTTTACCTTTCAATTTAAGCATATGTATCAGTGAAGCTTCATTTAGAGTATCTTTATTTAATTCTTTTGTAAAGGAAATATACTTTGTGTTGAAGGTTTTCATTAATATTCCATGTGAAATTATAGTATACGTTGATGAATAATCACATGGTTTGCTTTGGTCATGATTCTTGTAAGTATTAATTTCAGATATACGGATGTATTGATAAGGTGGTTTAAAGCTCAATTAAACTCAATTTAGCTTGATATTTGACTTGAAAGAAATTTGACTCGAAGTTTAATTTAATATTAAACGAATCAGATTTGGGTTTGTACTTGCATAATTTGGCTTGAATCAAAATTTGACACTTTATATAAGGAATAAAATTTTTTGTTATATTTATCTTAATTTTTTTAAATAAAAATAATTAAATCATAAAATATTATTTCGTTTTATTAAATTTAAATAAATTTATATATGATTAAATTATCTTTTATATATAATATGTCAAAGTTGAAATATTTTAATTATAAATTAATTTTTATTATAAATTATACAAAAAATTTGTTAATAAATACAAGATAGGTGGAATTCGAATTGATTTAAATTCAAAATCAAAATAGTCAAATTTAAGCCAAACAAAACTTGATTGTTTTGCCTATCACATTAAGAGGCCCGTTTACTTTGTGAATTATGGTAAAAGATACTTCTACGAACAAGGAGAACAAAGCCCAAAGCAAGCGCTCCCCATCCCTGCCAGATAGAAGGTAGTAGAAGAAAAGTGACAAACAATACAAAGGGAACGAATCGCCAATTGGCCGATTTAAATTGGATTGGCATGTTGCCGATCTGATTTTGGGGCCGAATTGGTCGGCCCTGAATCGGGTTAAAAGTCGGCTGATTTATTTTGGTCGATTTAAATCTAAATCGGAATCGGAATCGGAGTGAATCGGTTTTTTTAAAAAATTATTAAAATATCTTTAATATTATATTTATAAAATTATTTTAGTAAGGGTAAAATGGTAATATTTTTATAAATGACTAAAATGCCTTAAATATGATATTTATTAAATTAATTTATTAAGGGTAAAATTGTAATTTGTATTTTAAACCCTAAATCGGAATTGGGCGAAATTGATTTCACCCGATTCCGCCCTCCACCGCGATTTCGCCCGCCGCCGCCACAATTCTGCCCTCTGCTGCCGTGCTTCCGCCTCCGACCGAGCTTCTTGACTCGTCTTTGACTTCGCCTTCGACGGGTGACCGACCGACAGCCCTGTGGACAAGACCCCGATTCCGCCCTCTACCGCCGCGGTTCTGCCTCCGATCGGGCTTTCTCGACTCATCTTCGACCTCGCCTCCGACTGGTGGCCGGCCGACAGCACCGTTGACACGACCTTGCCGTCGAGGGTTGCCGTCCGAATCGAATTTTTTGTAAAGTTGAATTTTTTTTTTAAATTTACTGTTGTGATGTGCAAATTGATATCTATGCTGTGCAAATTAACGGTTGTGATGTGCAAATTTATTTCTATTGTTGTGCAAATTGATATCTATGTTGTATCAAATTTTTTTATATAACCGATTCTGATTCCGATTTCGATTTTGATTCCTGACCGATTCAAAAAAAATTGGTTTTTGGCCGATTTAGACCGATTTCGATTCTGATTCCGATTCATGCAACCATGGATAGGAATGCTGGATATATTGCAGTAATTAATAGTTAATAATGATAAAAGAAAGTGGGAAAGAGATAGAGGGGAAAGAGGTAGGGTGGGTGCAATTAGTGTGGTGGGGTGGGGGCTCATAACCAAAGGCGGGAACAAGTAAAAATGGAGGGGGTGGTATAGTGGAAGGTGGTCTATTAGTGTAACTAGGGCCGTTTGGTTTGGTTTAAAAAAAAATTTAGTTCGGCTTGGTTCTTATCTAGGGTAACTGAGTCCAAGATAAGAAATTCGGTTCGGAACCAAATTGAACCGAAAAAAAACCTTAATATTCGTGTTTTGTGTGGGTTATTGTCAATTCATTTTGATTTATTTATAACTTATTTGAGATGCTCAATATTATATCTATGGAGAGAATGCTTTTGAATATGAGTATTATAGTTAAATTATGTTTTAATTTGAATTATTATCAAAACCATAATTAATTTTAATATAGGTTTCATAGTTTTGGTTTTGAATAAACCAAACCAAACTGAACCAAAATATTTCTATTAAGTTCAGTTCAGTTTTGAAAGATGGTCAAGTTTGGTTCGGTTTGGATATTGGGTTGTTGAGGGGGAGTTTAAAAATTTAGTTCGGCCAGTTCAAAATCGAACCAACCGAATGCTAACTCACCTGACTTAATTAGTATAAATTAATGTACTTAATTATTTCTTTAAATATAATTAATCAAGTTAAATATTGTATACACCATTCTATTAATATATTGGATTTTATGTTCAACCCAATTATGCATCATACCTATTACCCAGTCGAACATTGCATGCAACTCATCTGCCACATCTGATCCAGCCTTGGCCACCATGTCACAAACCATTAGCAGCCCAAAGACTCGATCCGTGCGGTTCCTAATTTGTGAGATATGGTAGGCCTTGAAGGAGGTTGAAGCTGGGATCCGGAGGAAAAATTCATGGAACTACCTGGGGGTTATTTGGCTTATAAAAGTAACACACGAGAAGAACAAGGGGAGCTCGTAGTGCAAAGAGGAGAAGAGAAGGAAGAGGAAGAAGAGGCAGCTAGGAAGAAAAAAGGAGAGGAGCATGTCTCCTGGCGACCCCCAAGACCACTGGTGGAGAGGTGGAGTGCCTCTGACAAACTCCAGCCGTAGTCAGCTGCTTCTGTCGCCAGAAAACAGAGACTCTCCCTACGATAATAGTTATTGACGGCGTTTTTCGGTGATATCACCATCAACAAGTGCCGTCTCTGGCCGCTGGACCACGTTCGATCTATTCCCTCTGTTGTGACCTACAATTCTGGGCAGTCTCCTGGACTTGCCGACACCATACCCACTTAGATCTAAGTTTCAACATTGCACCGTGTTGGTAAACAAATCCGTCATGCCTGCAACTGATTGCCCGTATATAAACCATGCCGCAAGTTTGGATTTTATAGTCGCTAACTGGTCGGTTTGATTATTTATTTGTATTGGTTCAATTATCAAAATATGTGCGTGGGGTTGAAGCGGTCCGAATACACGTTTTATGAGGGTACATGTATACTTTATTATATGATGATAATGTCATATACGCAAAAATATATTGAATTATCAGTATGTAAGAGAGTATGCTATGATTATTTTATTTTGCTCAGTCGATACCAGAAATTAGATTTAGGCCTTTGATTTTATTAAGACACGATGGTTAGGTATTTTAGTTGGGTTGGTAGTTTTTAGAGATGTCATTTGATGGATGGTGAGTTTATTTTATTTCCATTTTTATATTTGACTCACGTTCATGTTGTGCTTGACTTGTTTTGCCAGCCTTTAGATAGTTTTTAGAAGTCTTTAAAAATCATTTTATACTTAATTAGTTTTATCTAGTTGAGAGTAAAATTTTAAAGAAAAAAAAAACAACACACAACCTAAACTTACAGAGCTCGACGCTTTCTCCCTCTCCACTTGACCGACAACCTTGCCCCCTTTGTGACGATGCCACCACCACTGGCGATCTTGCTGTCGGCTAGCGCTGCCGTCACCAGGCCTCCCCATCCCCTCCTTCCTCTCCCCCTCACCTAGCCCTCCTCCATCTCCATCTTCAATTCTCCAACCTAACTGACCACCACCCCTGTTCCTACCCATCCTTCAATAGACCACTTCCTCCCCTTCCCTTCCCCTCTCTTCTCCTTCCCTTTCCTTGCTAAGTGCCACCTCGATTGCCTCCTTGTCTTGCCACTTGGTCGCCGCCAACAGCAGCGCTAGCAAGTTGCTGCCTATGCTCCGGCCAGTGGCTGCCTAGCTGCCCAGACCTCACTTAGCCCTAGCTCCTCCTATCCCTCCTCCTCGCCATGCCCCTCGTCATCGTCGGCAGCAATGGTCGTCATTGTCATCACCAATTTTATGCCGAATCACTGTGATACGCTTTCAGCTTCTCCAATTTTAGATTTTTAATTCATTTTAATCATTATGCATATCATCCATAATTTTTATGAATTGTTAATGTTTTCTTAATATGTTAATTTTGAAATTTTGTGATAATTATCCGTAATTGAGAAATTTTTTTATGTAATTAAGAATTGATAATGATTAATGATAATTCAAATTAGTCGATTATGAAATTCAATGTGATATTGATGTTTAAAATGGTGGAGTTATGTATTAATTTTATAATTGTGTAAGTCAATTATAGATTTGATTAGAAGGTTAATTCAGAATGAGACGATGATAAGTTTATAAATTGTGATGTAGTCGCCTAGTTAAAAGTAATGAAAAGAAGGTCTTAAATTGTTAATTTGTTTATTTAGCTCTGATATTGGGGTTGGTATTTATAAAATTCATGATCATGTAATGATTCACATGCATCTATTTTATACATGCATCATATAGTGGGCATGAGCGTTAGTGAGTAACTTTGTTGGTGTAGGTACGGAGTAGGAGCTCATTGTCTAGGTACGAGCCCTTGCTTGGAGCTTCTACTATGTCCATTAAGACCCATCCCTGATTTGTTGTTCTCCTCTATCATTGTTTTGTTTTGTAGATTACAGGACGTGCTAAGTGGTTATTTTATTGGATCTCATTTAACACGGGTCATTTAAATATTATTTTTTTGGAATTAAGAACCCTCGAAAATGAGATCCTTCAAGCAATTGTTAAAAACTCAGATCCACCAATAAGTTGCCTTCGGGCCTTTTTGCATAATTCCCTTCCCACTCATATAATATAAGTTTTATCAGATTTTCTCGTGAGCCAAGAGATGAAGAAACCGGCTTAGGTTTGGGTCCACCGACTTAATCAGAATAATAGATGATTTAGTCTACTGTAACAATTTCAGTTTATTTGAAGGTGAACCGGATTTGGGGTGTTACAGCCCGAGTTACCCGAGATTGCAGCCCGTCACGTCCACTGTTTGATCATGCTTGGTTACACACAAACAAAACCAAACTGCTTGTGACCCAGAACTAAGCCAGCACACCAGCCTCGCATACCTAGGTTTTTCAAGGTCTATGTATACGACCAAATTAAAAGTTGACTTTTAAAGCCTTCCCAACTTAAGATTGATGCAAAACACGGTACCACCATTTTTCGATGCCTTAGATGCATTGATAGAGTCATTTTGAAGATTTGGAGACAAGAAGGAGATGAAATAGGGCATTAGAGTCAAATCTAACATAGGTGAATCAATTTTAAGGCCGCAAAATTCATTATTTTATGTAATTCTAAAATAAAAAAAATAGTGAATTCGTGTTTATTGAGTCAATATGGAATGACTTAGGGATTCACATTGGACCTTAAGGAACTAAATAATAATCTTGTGTCTTTCCTCAATTGCGGCTCTACCTTTATTTTTATTTTTATCTTGCACGATTTCTTTCAAAGCAACATCGCCTCGGTCCCACAGATCCTTTAGATCGATTTAACACGAATGACACGAAAGCTCATTCAATTCTGCACCCTAATATTTTACTTTGACATGCGTTTGACGTGAGACAAACTAATTGGACTAACTAACTAAATGAGAAAATCTTACATTTCATACACTTAAAAGGAAATTCTATCTCCAAAAGTCTTTTCTATGGTTTATGAGCTTAATCTGAATATGTTTCTAGGTAAAACCTCATCATCCAACATAGTCCTAGGTTAGCTCTTAATGTAACTTGTCCAATTAGTGTAAGTTGATAAACTTAGTTATTATTTAAAAATTAGTTAACCAAGTTGAAAATGACAATCACCATCCCCACTAATATATTTGAACTTATCCCTGAAAGTATTGTAGGTTAGACTCACTAATTAACTAGGGGGATGTTACAAGTGGACACAATATCTAAGGAACCATTGCCATTTCAAATCACTAGCGCTGCTTTTTCTGATCATAAATTATTTTTTTGTGGCGATAACTAAATGAATGAAAAATATAATTGTTGTATTGTCACGAAGCTTTTCCAGGAATACATATCATAAAGAGGTAATTTGATTGTTACATATTACAAATTAATATGTGTTTTTGAGAACAAATTCATCAACTTATTATATTATTTAATGATGGAAACTTCAGGCTCAACTTGAGAAATAATCTTTTAACAACTATATGCTCAAGACCAAGACATGAGTTCTGCATAATTTGACAACAAAACATCAAATGAAGTGAAGTATTGTTGATGACTTAAGTCTCAGTCATCTTCTTCTTCCATCTTATTTATTTATTTATTTATTTTTAACAAAGCTCAGTCGTTAAGCTTAATCTTTACATGTAGCATGTTACATATAGTCATTTCATACTATCGATTTTGCCAAGCCTGCTATATATGCCTTCTCAGTGGCTGCTAGTTACGACGTTGTATCTAAGTTGAAATGACTTTTATGTAGTAAGAAAAGAGGTAATCAGTAGGGTTGATCGTCTGGTCAGTTTGGTTAACCAAACTGAAGTGTGTACCCAATTAACCAAAGCAAAGTAGTTTGGTTAACTGAAGAAAAATCGAATTATAATTGATAACCAAATCAACTAATTTTGATTTTAACCAAGCTCCAATCAAACTAACTAAAATAATAAATGATGCTTTCTATCATTATTCTTTAGTTCTTACTCTAATTATTCTTAAATTTTATTTATGAAATAAAAAAAATATTAGCACATATTTGGTGTATTAATTACAAATTTATCATGAAAAGTTTCATGAATAAGGATCTAATTTGAAATATTAAATAATAGATACACAATAAATAATATTGTTAAACTCTTTAAAATATATGTGTACATGTATATCTGCCACCGAAATGGTGGATGTGTTTTGACTGTTTCTTTGATGTGTTGAGTATTCAAATTTTAGTTGAGAGAATGTAGAAAGTTAATCTCTCAAATCAAGGATTAGTTGTAACCTCCTTTTGTCTATAAATATATACACTAGGTGGTGAATCACCCCGATTTTCTATTGGTTGTTTCCCTAGTTATACTTCTTTCAATAAATATATTAAGAGTCTATTTTCTAAATGGACATAGACAAAGCATTTTCAATAGATTAGATCAAAATAATTATTTTATAAATTTTTGTTATATATTATGATAATTAGAGGCATATAAGACATAATTAAAAGAAAGAAGAAAAGTGAAGAAAGTTATTGCAAATTGGATTCATTCTATTTATTGATTTATCTAGTTTAATTGGTTTCGACAGATTGACTGAACCAATCGAACTAAGTTTGGTTAGCTTTCATTTTTTATCGAACTACAACCAACCAAAATATTATAAGCACTAAACCAAACCTCCAAAATAGGTTTGGTTCAGTTGAGTTGTTTGGTTAACCAAACTATCCTTAGCTCTAATAAGGCTCTCGGTTTTAATTAAAATATATATAGTTGTTTCTCTTTTTCAGCTCTTCTTATTTATCATGATTTTACTTATTAGCTGATCCCATATGGAGGCAGTATATCTTGTTTAATTTATTCGGGGATGCGTGGATCCAAATAAAACACAAAAAGAAGAAAAGAGCATTTTGTATGAACATGTTATTATTTTGCAATTAACGCCTTAATTTAGGATCATGTACTCCCAACACTCAAAAAAGATATCGGGAGGAGAAAACAAAAAAGAAAAAGAAAACTTGACATCTTGCAAATATATATTGCCTCATACAAATCTAACAAATTTAAATTTATGCATACTTTTAAACTAGAAATGATAAAATATACTAAAGATCACTAAATGGTATGAGCAATATAACTGTAAGCATTGAACATGCGTATGATTTTTTTGGAAGGCTTAATCACTTTGCCTTATAGATGGAATCCCTACAATTTGCTTGAGATACTACGCACTACATCTTTTTCTATTTTTTCCCTTCTTCGGTTAAATATTAAACCCGTTAATTTATGTTTATACTCAAGTCATTATAAATTATAGTTGACTTACGACCATATTAAATGATAGTTTGGACCATGGTTGCAGGAATCGGAATCGGAGTCGGAATCGGTTTTCCAGTGAATCGGAATCGGAATCGGAATCGGGTAGAATCGGTCAAGAATCGGTTTTTTTAAATCGGCCAAGAATCGGTCGGAATCGGAAT
>JAVDBV010045871.1:0-13741 GCA_032619315.1 Piper longum
CTTTTGACATCATTTACATTATTTTATTTTATCGCACTATCTCTTTGCGCGGCAAGGGCGCCTCGGTCCCACCGAACCCTTCAAACCCGGACCGAAACACAAGGACCGCGGTCACCCCGGGGGCGGACGATCCTGCGCCCGAACAATTAAATATTTGAAAAGTCCAAAGTCAAATCCGATCCAAAACATTTGGATTAGGTATAAACAAATGAGATCAAATTTGCATATATTATATATCTAAACTCATCCCTAGTATTTACTTTTGGTCGTATTTAACCAAATTTATCTTAGGAATCTTTTTTTTTGGGTAATGAAGCATCCCAATTTGTCATATTACTCATATAAAAATATTACAATTATATATTTTGTGATTTTGTGTTTCTATTTATAATTGGTATTAGTCTGTGTTAATGTATTTTTAGTAGATCTATTAAAAAACACTTATTGTACTTGTTTTGTGATCTAATTCTTTTGTTTCCTCTACACAAATTAGTTTTCCATTTTAAAGGTAAATATTAAGTCAATATTTTACGATTAACTCTGAGTCGAATATAATTTAATGAGTCTTGAGAAATTTATTTGTGAATGAGTTTGAAGATAAAAGTATAATTAATTTTATTTACAAATAAATGTAAATACCCGTAATACCAAGTCTCCAAAATTATAAGTGAAAAGGAGTAAATACAAGCACTCTACCCTCACATGTTTCATCGACCTCTTTTTTACGTAAACAAATAATGCTTTTAGGCGCTGTAAAACATTAAAAAATATAAATAAATATTAATTATTTTAATTTGAGTTCAACTCGAATTCAAATAAATTTAATAAATATGAAAATATAATCAAGCCAAGGTAGAACTAAAATTAAAATTTATGATCTTACTTAATAAATAATAAATTACATCAACATTTTAAAATCACAAGTTCGATTTGGACTCGAATAACTTAAACTCGAATTTAATGACAAATAATTGAATTTAAGCCCAGAAAAATCATATTTAATATATTCAATGAAATAAATAACCCTAATGATTGATATTTCAAGAATCACGACAAGTGCTCCCAAATCATTGATTAATAGGGGAAACAAAGCAAAATATATGACACTTAGATGGGCCCCTCACCACCCAAGGTTATCAACTAAATTTGCGAAAGCATCCGTGCGTACGCCACACGCATCGTCACTCGCACACCACCATTATTCGACATGATTATTAGTTTACAAAAAGAAAAAAAAAGAGAATTAACCAATTTATAAATTAATTGTGCAACATGCCATAAGTTTTTAATTGTAGCACTCAATCAATTTAGTAATAAGTAAATTGAAGAAAACTTATTCTTGTTTAAATTAAAATTTCCAAAACCCTCTAGTTATATGATTATATTTTCTTCTAAATAAGCTCAATAATATTTATACTAATCAATACATCATTATATTATATTAATAACATTAATTAGGCCACAATGATGGAAATAAGGTTTTTAGATTATAGACATGAATTAGGTCATACATGACATACAAATTAAGTATTTATTGTTGAAGATTAAATGCATTTAATCTAAATTAAGTATATAATTATATATAAATTATTTATCTTAGATTATGCAGCTTATAATATATCATTCTATTTAAGTGAAATTATAAAATAGAAATTACCACTAACTAGTAGCTAAATAATTGGATCAAAACTTTAAAGGGTCAAGATTAATTACCGTTGTCCGATATATATTTATACAATAAATGGTTATAAAGGCTGCCTGATAAAATAAGAATATTTGGCTAATGATCATTTTTAGTCAATAAATGGGTTAGTTAATAGTAATTTTTATATTAATATATAAAATAAAAGATTTTTAATATGCTATTGCCATGTATATTTTAATTATTTCATAATATTATTTTTTTATTAATAAAAAATATTTTTATTATAATTAATTTTTAATAGTTTTTTATTCTATTAGAATTAAAATTTATTTTAAGAACTTTAATATATTTTTACCGCCATTAGAATTTGTTTCGATTTCTATTATGTCAAGGATTTATTTAGAATCCTTTTACGGCACATTGGACGGGTAAGCTGCTAAAGTCAAAAAAGTTTAGAAAAAAAAAATCAAGATTTATGAATGCAATGCATAAATATAATTAACTCTTTTCCTTAAAAACAACACTAATTTGTAAAATTCCAATATATTATATAAAAAAAAGTAATAAAAGGTAGCTTATAAATGAAGCTAGGAGGTTCCTAACATCCAAATTTCAAATTGCGTTTAGCCAATTTTGCTAATCTTTTTGCTGCCACAGAAACCCGCTGGCCGCCGGAAATGGGCCCCGGCAGGCCGTAGTAGATTTCGAGAAAATAAGGGAGCCCAGCGCAATTGCGTAAAAACAAAGCCCCTCCAAAATTCAAACTCCCCGCAGAAGTGTACAAAGCGTCCGATAAACTCGGGAGGAGGAAAGCGCAATATACCCAAAAGGCGGGATCTCCTCCGAAACTGTAACCGCCGCCGCCGCGACCACCGCCGTCGCCGTCGTCGCCGCCGACGCAGGCGGAGGGGAAGTCTCGCGGGCGCTGCTACGCGTTTCCGACGGTGGTTGCCGTCGCCGAGGGCTCGAGATACGCCGCGTTTCAGATCGATAAAGCCGCTTTACTCGGGACTTTCCTAGCTCTCGGGTCATGGTCGCACGACCTGCGGCTTCCCCGTCAATGGAGTTGGGGTGTTGAAGCGTTTGGGGAAGCTTTGTTGGTGGCGTTGATTGTGTGGTTGTTGCTTGTTAGCTTCCATGGGGGCGTACGGCGGGGGCGGCAGAGACGGCCGATGGCAGTGGAGCTCTCCGGCGGAGCACCAGGCAGTCGGAAGTTTGGCGGAGCATTTGGCCGGGTTGGGGGTCGGCGATGCTTCGTCGAAGGAGAGCTTGTTCCAGGTGATGAATGCCGTCGAGGCCGCCGAGAGCATCATCAAGCAGCAGGTCCGGTTTCGTTTTTGGTCTTTCTGTATTTTTTTCTTTCTGCCAAATTTTCAGTTTGTGTAAATCTGAGTCTGGAGTTTAGGTTTTCTGTGTAGAATGGGCGACAACAAATTTCACAAAATGCTCTGTTATACTTTTTTATTGTTGTGATGTTTAGTTTTTTACTCACCTGGTGTACCAGAAATGGGTAGATCTGCATCCTTTGAGTGATGTATTGCTATTTCTGAAAGTGATTGGTGCTTTTGACCTTATCTGATTGAATAGGTTGCCAATTATATAGAATAATCTCACTTTTAGCTAGCTATTTGACTTGAAGCATTAGATTGTGGGTATAAACAAAACGTTTTGGCATTTGATAATTTGATTTAACAAAGTATCTGCTGGTACTTTGGTGCCTTTTGTTTGTGACTAGTGGTCCGAGTCGGATGTGTTACTGGGATTTGTACTGTTAGTGTAATGGTACTTCGCACTTGTGCTTAATTTTCAGTTAGAGGAAAACAAGAAACTTAGTTAGAGGAAAACAAGAAACTTACTTGTGCTTAATTTTTCAGTTAGAGGAAAAGAAGAAACTGTAAGTTTCTCGATTTAACAAGTACCTGTGGGTACTTTGGCGTCTTTTGTTTGTGACTTGTGATCCAAGACAGATGTATTAGTGGGATTTGAACTGTAAGTGTAATAGTACTTCACACTTGTGCTCGATTTTCAGTTAGAGGAAAACAAGAAACTGCGGACGGAGCTTCAAATGAGGACCAGGGAGTTGGAACATTATGTAAGTCCCATTAACCGCACGACCATTATCATGTTTGAATTGTAAAGGATATTATGACACAAATCCCCTTTGTAACTGTTGATTCATGTATCGGGCTTTATGTGGAGGTAGACAATGGACCTCAACGTCCAAATGCTTGTGAATGTTCTCATGAAAAGTGAAAAGTAGTTGAATTTTGAAATTTGCTTTTTTGTGTCTATATGTTGCATTCTTCACCCCCGAGTTTCTTATACTAGTGAAGCACTGTTCTGTGTGGGACAAAAAACCACAAACAGTCACTTTGCTGGCCACTAGCTAGTGAACTTTTAGATAGACATGTTTTGTGGTAGGTTAGAGTGCTGGAATAAATTTTGTTAAGTTGACTTGATATTTGCGAATGCTTGATGAACTTACTGAATCTCCTTAGGTTAGGGCATAAGATGAAATCTTGATGCTAATCAAAGTTTGCACACTCACGGACAACTATAACTGACCCTTTCAGATCTTGTTACAAAGACAATTCTACTGGTGTTTGAATTCGTAGCTGATTGGTGATGCATGAAATATTCTATAATAATTACAGAATGTTAACCTTTTAAGCGAAAGCACGTGCTATCTACATTTTTTTTTCTGGTCTTTCTTTTTGATAGTTTCTGATATGTAGGTATACGGGCTTATTTTTTGTTCTCTATTTTAATTTCATTTTGAGGCAGAAAACAGATGCATCACCAATCCAAAAGTATCCTACAAATGGCGATGGTGATCATAATATAGAATCTGTCAAAGCACACGTACCAATTTCACTGGGCATGAATGAGGGCCTAGCCTCAGAAGCACATGTAGATGTTCGACTTTATTCCGATGACAGTAAGATAAATGGAATGCTGGATACAAATATTGGAGGAAAACTGTCTGTTGATAGCGCAGGAGTTTCTCTACTCTCTTCACCTTCCTCAAGGTCCTTCTCTCCCAGCAGGTACATTGTGCCTTTGCCCTGAAAGTCGGCTGATGCTTTTGCAATTTTTCAATTTTTATCTTGTTAGAATATTTTGTTTACGTTTAGGGCTTAATTATTTTTATGACTTATATTGATGCTTATGTAGGTACCAAAGGGAAGGAGAAGATGAGTCTAAGTTTATTGTATCTGGGCGTGGATTAATGCCCGTGTCTGAATCACAAAGTACTATTAATCAGTGGAAGCAGGTTTTATTAAATTCCTACCCAAAATATCACTTCAGCAGAAGCTTTTGTATTACAAGGGGGCATAATCATCTTTGTATGCAGGATTTGATTCTTAAAGTTAGAGAACACGAGGAAGAAATTGCACAACTGCGAAAGCATTTAGCAGACTATTCCGTGAAGGCAGGATAGTGAAATGTTGCACAATTATATTGCCTGATTGTACATGGTCTGTTTCCAATTTTAAGATTTTACTGGAAAACTAATTGTCATATCTACCTCATGTTATTGTGTAGGAAGCACAAATCTGCAATGAGAAACATGTGCTTGAAAAGCGGATTGCATACATGCGCTCGGTAAGTAGCATTTTCCATAGTTTGCACATTTCCTTCTCTTACAGATGGCGTGAATACTGTATCTGAAACCTTTCTGTTATTCTTAACAGGCATTTGATCAACAACAACAGGACTTGGTAGATGCTGCGTCAAAGGCTTTAACATACAGACAGGACATAATTGAAGAGAACATACGACTCACTTATGCACTCCAGGTGATCTCTTAACCTATGTCCTACATGAACAAGCGCCTAAAAAATGTTTGTACTATGGTTTGGCTGGTCTATCATGTTGCTGTTTCAGATCTAAATAAAATGTTACGCTACTTTACTCCTGTTCTTGACTGGTGCAATCATTCTATTGTTCTATATACATCTATTTTCCCACGCCAGACCATGTACTAGGCTAATGTTAGTGAATGGCTTCTTAATGTTCAATAGTGGATAACAATGCTTAATAATGGTTGAACTGTGTGGATTGCTTGCCCATGGTGCATTTCCCCTTGGTCGCAAGTTATCGATTCTTCTCAGAATTTTTAATGGTTTTAGAAAGACATTGGTGGCTCACAATTTTACCAACAAGTATTTGAATCTGTGAAAGCTGTAAACTGGTGATATAAAACCTGGGACGTCTTGCCTAGTGGTAAAGGTGTAGATGATGATGATTTTTTTAAAGTGCGGAGGCTACAAAATAATCCAGACTGATTGATGTTGTGACCAAAACTGGCGTGATGTAGGGAATGATGAAAGCTTTTTGATAGTGCATGGCATTACATACATAGTGTTCTTGAATACTGTAGGACGTATCATGTGGTTTTTGCCGTTTGTAACATGTTTTTTGGTGGTTCATTCAGGCTGTACAACAAGAAAGGTCGACATTTGTTTCATGTCTGGTTCCAATACTTTCAGAATATGGTTTCCAGCCTCCCGTATCTGATGCTCAATCCATTGTTAATAGCTTAAAGGTTAGTAACTATTTAATCCCTTTAATTGAAAATATCAATCCTGTTATTAGTCAAAATTGGATAGTAAATCTTCGTTATTTTTCTCTAATGAATGACACACACCTGGCCTGAATGCATTTTGTTTGCAGCAAATAAAGTAGTTTCTTTCGCTTGAACAACTTGTCCTATTTCTCTTTCTCCCAATTAATTCTAAGACATGTCTGTGTTGAAAGAAGGGCTGTGATGTACAATTAAATAAAACGGTCATTTTCATTTAGGTACGTGAAACTCCAAGAACTTAACCCAATAAATATGGCTGATATGTTGCATTGCAATGTTTGTGGCAACCAAATGCTTGTTCCTTTTTACGAAGGCTAACATGCATTCCTAAGTAAGCTGAACATTGATCTCCATGATGATGATGATGATTTGAATGACCTGATGCACAAAAATGGGGTATCAATTTCTTTTTTAATTTTCTCTTTTTTTTATATTCTTCTTCTTCCTCATCTTTTTTTTCTTTCTTTTTTTCTTTTTATTTTTATTTTCTTCTTCTTCTTCGTCTCTTTTGTTTTGTGTGTGCGTGTACATGAAATAGAAGCTTGTCAAATTGGACTTGGATGAGTTAAAAGTGGTATAGCTAATATTTCATGTAAGAAATGTTTGAGTATTTTTTTTAGAGTTATTTCTTAACAGAGTGATTTTACCTTTTAGGTTTTCTTCAAACATCTGCAGGAAAAGATTTTTATGACTGAGGTTTGATGCCTAAATCTGATATCAATCCCTATGATTTCCAACTTGCATCAAAGGAGTGAATGGTTCTAAGTGCCAATTGTTGTTCATCTCTATTGCAGGCAAAGTTGAAAGCTTCCCAATATCAGATTACTCCTTGGCATCCTGATCCATTGAACAGCAACACTGCTTTTACCATGCAATCTCCAGCACATTCATATGGTACAGCTCCAGTTGCTATGGTATGAAATCTTCATTCTACACTCTTCCTATCTCTATAGATGGCGGAAATCTGTTGCTAAAAGGCCTTAACATAAAGTAAGGGCCCTTTCTTCATTTTAAATATTTTCAGCCTTCGAGATTAGTTACTCCTGTATGAGCTCTTCTGTCATCAATTTCCAAGTATTTTTGTGTTGGATTACTGCCTAATCCTTATTGGATGATTCACCTGGAATATGCTTCTTTAGGGTTGCACCGTTAGGTGGTGCAGTGGAATTATGGTATGCCATTCATATGATCCACCAATTATTAAATACTTCTTAATTCTCAGCTTTTCATTGACAGAACCAAAATAGTCTTGAGATTGTGCCTCAGCAAGCTTACGCTAACGTACAAACACCAATTTCTTCTCCCCTGAATCAACCTGTAAAAGCAGCCGATTGGGATGCACCGGGTCATGTCACTGGTCCTCAATTTTCCAATGGAGGCACCACCAAACAGTTAGACCGTGATAACTCTGGGGGTACTTCTCCATTTAACAGGTATACAGAGTTTTTACAGAGATCTCGTTTTTGAAAAAATATTTGTGTCTTATATTCCTGTAAAGAAAAATTACAATTTATTTTATAGAAATGGTTTTCATCATCATTGTCATCGTCTATCGTCAACTTCAAATTTTCCCTGCTAGGCTGTTTCAGTAGCATGAATAATGTGCACGGATAGATTTCTTTTAGTTTAACATCTAATGATATAGACTCATAATGAGATAAAGGTGCAAGTCTTTATGTCAGAGGCCCTTGTTGTGAAACCCTCTAAAGAATATATTATAAGCGTGTTACAATATTTTGACTCTTAGGTGCATGACTATTTGTCATAGAAATTGGTGCGAAATAACTGTTTAGGAGTGGCCAAGTCATTATTCTCATGTATCTTAGACTAGCTAGTTTCTCATTCTTTTCTGTCACAATTCCAGAAGCTTTGCTGGTCATGATACTCTGGTTCAGACAACAATCTCTCAAGTTGAGACAGCTCCTTTTAGGGGTGACCAGTATAATAGAGAAACATCCTTCACCAGTCTTGCTGCCTCTCCTGATGTGGATGATACAAATACAGTTCGTGCCCAAACTAAACGAGAACCTACAGTTCACTGGGCAACGGGAACCTCAACATATATGACACCCGCATCGGAGGATCCGGGCTCTGCATATTCACCTTATTTACCACCTGTTTTAGAGGAGCACAGCTCCTCATTTTCTGAAGGTAACAATTGTAAATCCATATGAGTTGCCATGTTGGTTGTGTCAATTGAAAATTCTTTTCTCTTTCAACATGTTTTCAAATTGGCAGCCGCAGATGATGATCCTCTTCCTGCCATAGATGGCTTGCAAATTACTGGTGAAGCATTTCCTGGACGAGAACTCCGAGCATGTGGTTACATGACTAATGGAACTACGAGTTGTAATTTTGAGGTGCTTATCATATAGTTTATATCGAACCTTTATATTGTTGAACACCTTATCTTTATCTAATCTAAATGCACACAGAAGTATATTTTTTCTTTCTCCTTTCATTTATTTGCTATCCTGTTTCGTTTTGGCGTGACCAGTGGGTTCGGTATTTGGAAGATGGATCTGTCAACTATATTGCTGGTATTTGCCAAAACATTTATCTTGGCCTGTTAAGCCCTTTTTAGCTATCTTTTCGGATATTATGATATATAAATATTCCTTTGGTCACAGGGGCTAAGCAACCTGATTATTTAGTTAGTGCTGATGACGTGGACTCATACCTTGCTATCGAAGTGCAACCGCTTGATAACAGAAAGAGGAAGGTATGTCTATTTTGCACCTACACTAAAAAGACCTTTTGCAATGATGTATCCCTCAGTATATACATTGAGATTGAAGCAGAGATGATGGATTATTTCAGATCGTTGGCAGATTTTGATGCTTGTCAGTTGCATGTTGTGGTTCATAATCACAAATAGTTGTTTTAGTGATTGTGACCAGGACAAACCTCTTAATAAAAGTTAAAATTTCATGATATTTTCATTTGCACGTTTGTATGTTATATGTCATGTCATTGATGATGTTTTCTGCTAAGAAATAATTCTCCCTTTTGATGTCTTTGAGTAGAGTTTGTTCTCCCTTTTGATGTCTTTGAGGAGAGTTTGTTTTCTGTGATCTGCCCAGGGTGAGCTCGTCAAGGTTTTCGCACACGACCAAAAAAAGATTACATGTGGTATGCAAACATGCATGACTTGTGTCATCATTTTTCTCTACCTGCAAACCAAAATCTTTATTTACTTTGTCAAATGTGTTAATTTTATCTAATAGATGTTTTTTTTAAAAAAAAATATTCCCCTAGGATTGGCAATTACCCCCCGACTTCATTTTTTTCTCTTCCTACTTTCTGATGTTGTCACCCTTTTAGATGCTTAAATGTCTCATAATTTGTTCCAAATATGTGGAGAGGATTAGAATGTCACCAACTAATATGTGTCGATGTTCCTTTTCTTTCGGTGTCTTGCTGATTGCAGATCCAGAAATGCAAGAGAAGATTGAGAAAATTCTTTTCACCGGACATGCATCTTTTGAAGTTTCTATATTTGTATGTTAATTATTTATTTATGTGGAACTTAGACTGTTGTTAGCTTGCCATTATCATGAAAAATCTAATTTATTTTCCGTCTAATATCAGGCAGGAGTAATGGATATCTGGGAACCAGCCATTTTGGCTATCAAGAGGGAGGGATACAGCATCAAGTGTATTGGACCGCGTGGTGTTGTTGTTGCTGAAAAGTTCTTGCCTAGTACAAACGTGTGGTTTTTTTCCTCATCTCTACTTATTTTTTATTTAAAATCTTGGGATGATCACTTTGTGATTCTTCTCTACTCAATAGGTAAATGATAAGTTGCATGTTACCTACACAAGTATGATGAGAGACTCCTTTTTAGGGGGTGAGCATTCGCTTAGTTTGGTTATGAACTGAACTTTTGAAGTACTGTTTAGTCGACGAATTATGAACCAAACTGAAACTGATTACTGCCTAAAACCAAACTGAACGGATTGAATTTTCTTAATAGGCTACAAGATCCTTGTTCGACTACTGCTAAATATACATTTATCAGAAGTTTACAATCGAACAAGTAGATATTTTTATTCGTTTATGAATTGAAACCAAAATTTCAAAACTCGTACCATTTTAAATCATGCTAGCTAATAAAGGGCATAACTTCAATATTTACATCAAATTCTATATCTAAAACTACAAATCAATGAATCTTTACAGCAAAAATAAAAAAAACTTCAATGTTGTGGACTAGGAAACAAGCCAAAAACTAGCCAGAGGTTGAGAATAAGCAAAACAAAAAAATTCACATTTTTTGTATATTAAAATTCAATAAAACTGTAAAGGGTTGAATAATTTCTTTGTAAAATATTAAAGGAGAGGGATGGCACAACTATAGAGTTTGAGAGAGAGCCAGTGAGTTGCAACGAAGTGGAGGTGATGGCTGGCGGTTTGTGACGAAGTGGAGGAGGTGAGGAGCTGAGAGAAGGGAGAGAAGACCGAGGCTGAGCCTTGGATGCAGAAGAGAGAGCTACGAGGAACCGGGGGTAGAGAGTCAGGGAAGATAGCTTCCCACTTAAATTCGTTCATCTATGCTGCCAAAATCTTGACCCAAAATTTGTCGGAACTGAACCGAAATTGTTATTCGGATGTTTTTTTTTATCTGAACTCTCCCCTGCTCCTTGGGCTTTTTTTCTCTTTTAAGTTCTCTCCTTTCTGTCTTCTTGGTGACTTGTATGGGTTTAATATTTTTGTTTTATACTATTCCATGTGCATCCGAAAACTTCAAAAGTATTGCTTGGTTGGTCATTATATTGTGTTTTTTTTTTTAAAAAAAAAATTCTCTCAATCCATCATCTTTGAGCTGAGCTCTATGCATTTGTTTCACTTACATATTGCATATGTTTATGGATTGGTCTGTCAAGGTATTTTTATCCATAAACATCTCCATGCAGCTATACTTAACGGTAATTGTCTTCCTACATCACTTTTGACGCCAACATTGTCAAACAAGTGAATACTATCTTCAGACTTGTTGAATAGGATGGTTTTATAATAATCTAAACTTAGATTTCATTATGACTGGCTTCTGCTAGTGCTGCTAATGCATGTTAAACAGTCAAA
The DNA here is from genome assembly GCA_032619315.1 of Piper longum. Lineage (NCBI taxonomy): Eukaryota > Viridiplantae > Streptophyta > Magnoliopsida > Piperales > Piperaceae > Piper > Piper longum. The sequence continues at coordinate 11,320 of JAVDBV010045871.1, forward strand.
CACTAATGCCGTTACATATATGCATAATCTCCAGAAATTGGTCACTGCTTCCGGTTTTTTTTATCAGGGTACCATTTATGTTAACTTTGCAGGTTGTAATACCTTTTAGACATTCTGCTGGATTTTCAATACACAGCAGTGATGATGTGGAATATCCATTGCGAACAGCAGATGATAGCATGTAATGCTCCAAAACACTCATCTGCTATTGTTCAGTAATTTGTGATGTCATAAATCATAGTTGTGATCTTATAGTGACAAAAAATGAAGTACAATAGTATAAACTTCAAAACAAGGACTCAAATTTATTACCTACATTGGTTTTTTTCGTAAGGGGGGCATACTGCATATAGAGATATAGATAGATTGTGACTGTTAATTGTACGCCAAAGTGTCTCATCTGCCTGTTGATGTGCTAGCCACTTCAAGCTAAAGGTAGTCTTTCATGGAATTTGAAACCTAGTGATAGTGTGAGATTCATTACTTTTTTTTTTAAAGCTTATAGTGGGTTTTCCAAATTGCAGAAAAATATAATGCATTTTTTTCTTTTTGCTTGTTTCCATAAAAAACTAAACCAAGGTCTTTGATAAAAGACAGGACTTAGCACTTGTTGATTGAGCCTCAAATTGCAAAGGCTGCATGATGGGGCCAAGCTAAAAATCAAATGCTAAATATTTAATATCTTTGAAGCTTGCATGTTTTAGTTTCCCCACTTGAGATATTGAGCTTCCGAGAGTTGTCATGCTTTGTACCTTACATGCTGCAGAAAATCAAACTTTATTCTTCTTGTTCTAATTTTTTTGATTGACCTTACAGTTTGAGAGACACCATTGTGCTCATTCTTAGGCTATTCATCCGGAGGGTAATGCTATTTAAGCGTATGAATGAATTTCTCTTTTATGTGTTCTTTGTCGTTATCAAATGTGAATGAAGAATATGCAAATGCAGGCTAGTGAGAAGAGGAAAGGAAAGAAGAGGGTACTATTCTTCAAGTAGATCACGTTGTTTACAAGGCTTGAGTAAACAATTTTGTAAAGTTACATATGATTTTGGTGTATATTGGCTGCTTATTTTTCGTTGTTTTATATTATATATAATGTAATTTTCCATAATTTTTTTCTCAATTGAACGTTGGGTGTTCCTGTTGTAGATTTTTTATCTGAACCATCTCGTTATTTTTTTTTTGGCAACTGGTGATTCCCCTTCCCATTGTGCCCATTTTATCTTTTTGGATGATAAAGACGGAATTCAAATCATAGAGCCAGACGGTAGCATAAAGATTGGAACTTTTGTGGAGTTTGCTGCTTAACTATGTTATATGGAAATATGTTGTCCGCATAACAAGACAGGGTAGAAGGATTTCAAGTGCAAGTTTGCGGATTGAAACATTTGAAGACCGACGTTGGAGGTATCCTGTATGGGAGGTATGCTCCTAATGTCGACCATTCTAACTTTCCCTGGCCTGAAGAGCAGTTCCCCATTCCTGCAAACACAGATATGTCAATCATCATTATGATAAATATAGATACATTGATCACTACTCATTTATGATTTTGTGATAAAATCAATATGTTTGATGGGTATTTTTCTTCTGTGTTTTTTCTCTTGGGGATTTCCAGGGTTTCCCTGCCAACACATCCCGCACACTAAAACTGTCAACTTGGTAGTGAAATGTTTCTCTCTTGTCTGGTTGTTTCAATTGCCAAAGCAATCGCCTCCCAGTGAAATATGGCCTTCAGGAAAGTCGCAAAAATTCTCAAAGAAGGTCAAATACTACAATATGATTAAAATGAGGTATTTTTCTTGAATTTTATTGGTTGTTATGCGACCGAAATTTCGGTTAACTAGAGGATGGGACGTCACGGTAGCTACCAATCAAGCTTAAGAAAATTACCCTTTTTGGATGATTTTGTAATATTTGATAATATTTTCTGAAAATTTTGTGCAATCTAAAAAATAGAGGCGAGAATTGATTGGTTTGGAGAAATTTTTCACTGGGCAGATAAGGATTCAATGCAGTTCAGTCGAGCTCAAATGGAGGTTTTCCAGAACTCGTAACGTTGTTAGTGAAGGAGACCTTTTCACGGGAGAAATTTCTGCCGGAAAAAAATCGATAAATTTTGTTGCTGTTAAAACTTGGCCAGTTAAAATTATTTGAATCTTAGATCACGATTCATATCCTTGCGGGATAAAATTGATAAATAAGAATAAGTATAGAGACCAAAATATTAATGAATTTGACCTAAAAAATGACTTATGAATTTGGCATTGGATTGGGGGGGGGGGGGGGGGGGGGGGGGGGGGGGGGGGGGGGGGGGGGGGGGGGGGGGGGGGGGGGGGGGGGGGGGGGGGGGGGGGGGGGGGGGGGGGGGGGGGGGGGGGGGGGGGGGGGGGGGGGGGGGGGGGGGGGGGGGGGGGGGGG
>JAVDBV010045872.1:0-23046 GCA_032619315.1 Piper longum
GGGCGGCGGGCGGGGGCACAGCTGTGAGCGGGGGTGCGGTGGCAGGCAGGGGCGCGTCGGTGGAGTGGGGGCACAGCCGCTGGCGGCGGCGGGGCTTGGCGGCAGTGTGGGGGGAAGAGGGAGGGGGGCTTGGGAGGGGTTATGTTGATGCTTTGATTGTGCACCGTTAGATTTTGATCCAACGGTTATGGAAAGAAAGGAGAGAAGTAGTAAAGGAGGTTAAAGATTTATCATTTAAGGAGGGTACTGTTCATGATGAAGAAGCTGAGCTCGATTAATGACGACCATGAATCGAGTAGTGAAGAAGACAAAGGAGTAGGTCCTTCCAACTTGGGAAGATGTTTACATTTCTTTGTGTTTTGTCGTCTTGATTCCCCTTGGTGTGTACTCTTTCTTTTCTTTATTTATCTTTTTCTTTCTTTCTTTTCTGAAGTGAAATGCTTTTTTCGTTTTGATTCCCCTTGGTGTACTCTCTTCTCTCCATTTATCTTTTTTTTTCTTTCTTTTCTAAAGTGAAATGCTTTTTTCTTCTTGATTCCCCTTGGTGTACTCTTTCTTTTCTTTATTTATCTTTTTCTTCTTCTTTTCTAAAGTGAAATGCTTTCTTCTTCATGTGTAATTGTTACCACTTTCATTTGTTACTAACTGCCTCTGTTTATGGTCCTTGACCTGCCTCTGTTACTAACTACCTCATGGCGATCTATTGAGGCTTTAGGGTGGACTCTTTTTATCCAATACTATGAGAAGTGTTGAAGTAAATATTATCTGGTAAAGAACATGGGTACTTCACACAACCATATTTAGAAGATGCTAAGCATTGCAGTGTACAGAGAGTAAGAAAAAAATGTATATTATTCCATAGTTTTTATACTTCATACCACAGCGAAGCCATTTGGAGTCTTGGACCACAGTTGATGTGTGAATAAGAGTTGGAATAGAAATCGAACTATGTTCATGTAAGGCAAGATGATCAGTCCGTGACCAAAAACGTTACTTCAACGGGCAATAATAGCCAATACTTTTGAGTGTAAATCCAAATATATATATTAAGCTCCAAAGTCCAAAGGTGTTGATTATCTGGCTTTCAAACAGGTCATTGCAAGTCACAGAAGACAGAACAAATATAACTGGGCAGGGAATTTAGAATTGTTACCTGATGCACTACCTGCTCGCTCATTTGTTTAAGCTCTTAAGGTGCCTTGATTGGATGCCTTCTTATTATAGGTGTAACCAACTTGGTACTACATATACATTCTATATGTTAATCCCTACACATAATAGTTTAGCATCAGTGGAATTTTTTTTTCTCTTACCAATAGAGTAACACGTACGTAGTTCATGTTCTCTTCTGTTCTTGTCTTCCGTTTTTATACTTCATATTCCATACAAACCGTGTCACTAAATTCTATTTCAATCTCCATTACATCTTAGGGAAAGCTAATCAATTCGTCTATTCTTTTGAATGCACACCTTCAGAATCCACTCTTTTAGGTAAAACCATATATAACAGTAGCAGTTCCTTTATGAATTGGCGGCGGCTTTATTTAGTTGCATGCGAGTGTGGTAAAGCTGTGGAATATAATCCACCGAAGAGAAGAGCGTTTTATTATGTTGGTACTTTCGTATGTCTGCCGTCAAAAAACTAAAACAAATATAACCGGCCCGTGAATCGCATGTATGGCACGAAAGTTCTGCGTGAAAATCATATTCACACAAACCCTTTTAGTAGAGCTGTTGACCTTCTTAACAAACTCCGTAGTTCATACTTTAGCATGATGTCGTGCTATGGGTGATTTCTACTATCAATAAATTTTAATTTTATGAATAAATTTTTGTTAATTAACGAGATATATTATAATAATTTAATATTATATATATAAATTATAATGGATTTTAAAGATAAATCCTAATTGAATGAGAAAATAAATTATAATAATTTGATTTTTTTTATTTTGCTTTGATTGGTTAAATCTCTTAATTTTAATCAGATGCTAGTATTGAGTCACCTTTTATTAATAACAATAAATTACCTTAATTTGACTTCAAATAAAATAAAAGGGAAGACAACTTTGAGTTTGCATAGGTGTAAGAATGCATCTCTTCTCTGCTATAAAAAGAGGGAAAATTCAAAGGATAATTTGGATGGATGATTAGTTAGAAATGTGAGACCTGGAAGGAAGAGGCTAAAATTGGGCCCTGCTTTATATGTGGGCTATATTATGGATCCATTTAAAGAGTGTAGTGTACACACATTGGCCCGTGTAGGCACTATTAACAAAATTTCACATTTATCCACGCGAAGGTGTGGAATATATTTTAAATTGTCATCGGCTAAGAATAGTTCATGAAAAAAATTTAAAAATTCATAAAAAAAATCTACAAAGTATATATACTCAACAACAATAATGCCACGAATATATGTATATTTAAGATATTATTTTACGGTTTTCAAAATTATAATGTGGACGTTACTTTCCTCCATCTTAATATAGCTCACGTCAACATTAAATATACTCCATGGTTTATAGCAAGCAAAAGAAATGTATTTTTTTATAGTAAGGAATTCATTTAAGAAAATTTTAGATTGGAATAACCAATAGTGAGGCGCATCCATGAAAAAAATCATACATGCAAATGGTTAACCAAAAAATAATAATAATAAACAAGTTTTTCCTTTGATATTTATGATCAAGCCGAAGAAGTTTTAGTCTTCGATCTTATTACTATTGGTCCTATTGGATGTTAGACATAAGTATACATATGAATTTATAATTGTCTTGTTTGCACAAGATTCGTATTTATCCGGATATATGAATATTTTTTAAGATTTATATTTATCTGGTTATGTGAATATTTTTCAAGATTTTGTATTTATCTGTTGATGACATCAACTCTACGAAGAAAAAGTCTCGCTTGTTCAAAACTGTCAGAGGAAAGTTGTGAGGAAAATAAGGGTAGGTAATAATGTCACACCTGTAATCACAGAATAGAAGAATTCTTATAAATTCTATAAAAGACTGAGCCTGACGTACTAGAAAAAGTGGTTCGCTGAATTGAAGAAAAGAAAAGGTAAAACCAGAAAAGAAGAAAGAGATGGGGAGGAGCCCTTCACTGGAGATCCATCTCCGGTGACCCCTAGCCTACCCATGTAGTTTGAAGTGCCCCCAATATCATCTGACCACCACCCTGGGAGTTACCGCCGTCCCAAAGCTTTGTTGTTGCTGCTAAAGAGTCACTGCCCACCTTCACCACCCTATGGTCACATCCCTGAAACTGGAGCTTGGCACTGCCGAAGTCTCACCACCTACCACGTGCTTGCCGTCGTGAGCCTCGTTGAAACTGAAAAGGAAATCCATCATGGCTACTGCTTGCCGAGGAGAGGTGCTACAACCACATCCTGCTGCCGGGGCCAAGCCGTGAGAACCTGCCCAAGAGATTTGGAGATCTGCCGTCGTGATACCTCAAAGCCTTGTTGCGGCTGCCTAGAAGGAGCAATATTGGAGCCTTACGCCTTGCTATCTTGGAGCCTAACTCCACCGAAGAAGTCTCCCTGCACCTTGCTGTTGAGTTCCTGGAGTTGAAGGCTACCTCTAGTCGCTTGCTGCCTTTTGGATGCTGCCAAAGTTTTGCACATAGCCAGAGCATTGTCGGGGAAACATGTTGTTGCTATGAAGCCTATCTTCTTGCTAAAGCATGTCGCCTGTCATTGCTCTGTTTTGAGCCACCAAGGAAAGACGCCGGAGCTTTGGAGTATTGCCGTTCTGCCCATTTCGAATGTGAAGAGAGTTGGATCTGAGTCTTGCTGCCACTGAAAGGGAGTTGGAGGAGGAAAGACGCCACTGCTTGCCATTGTCGGATTCTTGCGGCCTTGCCCATTGAAGATTGATTTGCTGGGTGCTGAGATGCTGGAAAGGAGATCCATCGAGTTGTTGCTTCACCAAGGTGCTGCCAGATGCTGAAGCTCGAAAATGAGTTGCTGATCATTGCCTCGCCAGTGTAAGGTACTGCCCCCATCCATCGAAGAAGAAGGAGAACCCAGCCACCCTGCTGCTTTGGAGCCCAGTGAGGAAGAAGCCTTGGACGCCATCTAATTGTTGCCCTCGTCACCAAGTCGTGAAGCCCCCCTTGCATCTTGCTGATTCACTAGGGTTGAAGGAGAGAATTCATGTTGTTGCTTGACACTTTTCCTTCCAAAGACGACGCCGAGGAGAGGAGAAAAGCTGGCACCGAGAGAGAGCGTTGCCGATGAGGGACGCTGGACCTCGCTGCTGTCAACGCCTTATCATAAAGCACCTACACCCATCATGTTGCTGCTCAAAAGAGTCCCATCGCCTTGCTGAAAATTGCTAGAATTTTGCTGTACCACGGTTTCGGATCTACTACTCAACCGCCAACCTTGCTGCTGCACCGTCACGGAGTTGAAGCCTGCTCATTGCTATTGCAAGACAAGGGTTGCCACTGGAAGTCCATCGAAGGAGGAGAGGCTTGCCCCCCACCACTGTCCTTTGTTCTTAACAATAGCCAGAGAACTACTGACCAGAAAGGGAGGATCACCCTCGTCGGAGAACTATCTTAGGCAACGCACAAGACCATCAGCTAGTAGATTGGAGTTTGAATTGTCTCTGACATAACACCTCCCATACTTGCCTCCGAAGACTCCAGTCACCGCCGGAATTTTGTCAGGAAAGCACTCGGAGGAGAAGGCAAAAAAACAGAGCAGGAAGCAATAGTAAGCAGTGGACTTTGTAGATTTTTTTCGATCGGCACCGGTCGTTCCCGGTCTCAAAGTGGTGCCCAAATTGAATGAAGTGAAGTGATATTTGGATCTGGGTGGATTTCCACAGGAGTTAGCCGTTGTGGTCGCAAGGAAAAAATTAAGATTCGGTTGATTGGATAAGCTGAAAACAGAACGGCGAAAGTCTGATTTAGATGGTTTTTTCGACCAGTGACGGCCGTTAACAGCGCCACCGTGAGGTGGAAAGTGAAGACAAAGGAGTGGTCTACAAACCCAAAGTGAGCTTCGCCGGAGTTCGCCATTGTAATCTCCAAAAAAAAGCCAGGAAGGGACCCATCCGACCAAGAAACAAGACAGGAACATAGCGGAAACAGCCGCAGAGAGATGATTTCGAGGCAATTTTCTGACCAAATCTAGTTGTTCCCGGCCCCGAAATGGTGTCGACTTGAATAAGGTGAAGTAATAATTGGATCTAGGTGGAGTTTTGCCAGAGTTCGGAGTCGTTATCACCAAAAAATTCGGAAAGTGACCCATCGGATAAGGGTGAAAATAGAGCAGAGGAAAGCAGTAGCGAAGGCAGATCTTCGAGGACAATTTTCGACTAGAGCCGGTCGTGAGGAGGTTACTAATGTAAAGTTGGAGAAGTGATCTACAAGTCTGAGTCGATTTCCATCGGATTCAGTTGCTACCGTTGCCGGAAAAGACGACGCCAAAGTTTCCCGTTTCATGCCTAAGCGGGTCTGTTGTGTTCAATTATTTGACCGAGTCCTCTTGTCCGGCTAGATCCATGACCATATCCAGCTAGCCCTTGAATTGATTAGACCGTGAACAGAACCGGATCTAGATTGCGTCTGTGACCCATCTGCGACCCAGATTGGAGCTAGCGTACCGTACGCCACCTGCAGACACACGCACACAAAGGGAAAAGATAGCATGCGCATGCGACCCGATCTGATCTAGCATTTATTTGATTTGAACCAGCTCAAAGTGGTCTGGTTTAGAAATTTAGAAATAATTTGAAGGCCTTCTATACCTTGGATCGAAGCGAAACTTGCTACCCCACCGTTTTTGATGCTCTGAACGCACTGGCATGGTTATTTTAAGGATTTAAAGAGTAGAAAAAGACAAACCATGACATTGGAGTCAAGATTTCATGCTAATTGATTTAAAGGCGGCAAAAATTCACAGTTTTGTGTAACTTATAAAATCAAAGAAGAAATAGTAGATTGTAAGTACTAATTTCACCGTGGACTGACTTAGGGATTCAAGTTTAACCCTAAGGAATTATATAAAAATTCCCTGCGTATTATTTTGGTAATTATGATATCATTTTTATTATTTTATATTATTGTACTGTCTCTTTGCACGGTAAGAGTAGCTCGGTCCCACCAAACCCTTCAAATCAGGATCGAATCCGAAAAGACTCGGTCCGTAGGGGCGGACAATCCCGTACCCAAATATGTATCATATGCTATTATTTAAGGTTGGCCTAAATTCAATTTATCTATTAAAACTAAGGTTTATATGACATTAATATTAGTGTAAAATTCAATATGTAGATATTATTTTTATAATTTATCTTTTTATGATAAGTTAAATTAAAATTATGAAACTAAAGTTATACATAAAAAGGTTATGGTCCGTGAATTCATATGTAGTTTTCATTTTAGCATTTCATTGTTCAGAAACTTTAATCTTAAAAACTAATATTAGATTCGAAATCCTAAACAAGGAAAGAATCAATATTATTATGGATTCAGGTGCACTTCTGGTATCTAAATTTATTTCTTGATGATTTAATCTAAAAAAATAAATATTTTATATTAATGATTTTACAATCTATATAATTTGGTTAAAGATAGTTTTCAACGAGTCCATCGGACAAGCATGCAGGCAGCATTTCATTTCTGAGAAGCGAGAACAAGTTCCAAATCAACCATACTCTCTTACACAACAGAAAATAAAAATAAAAATAAAAAGCTTACTGCATTTCTAAGACCTCTGTGACATAAATTATTTGATAAGACATACATTTTTTTTTAAATGGCTTTGGACAGCATAATATATTGTATATATGATGTGATGAATAGTGTCTAAAGATGGAGTTTGAAGCTCGGAAGGTGCGTATAAAATATTATATATATACATATATATGTATATATATGTAGACATCTGGTTCTATGTCACATGTATTATTGTATTTGAACAAAAAATTTATGGAGTACTCACCGACGCAGACTCAATCTTCGAATAATTCGAACCATAAAGTTCGTAGTTCGTACTTGCTTCTCCCACCCCACCTGTGGTTTGGGATTCATTCTGGCCAGCCTTTTAGTGTGGACCCTAAGGTGGTTGACTGCCGTACATACTGTCGTCTGGCATTGAAGAACCCACGTTTAAGACCTACTTCTATGCGACAGATAATTTGTGGGTGCAATGCCTAAGGATGTGTCTATTATTTAGTTCCCTACAGAATTTAAGAAGATTGTTGATTGTTATAATTATATTCAATGAAGGCATGCCACGTGTAATTATCTTGCAGTTAACAAGTTCTTCACTCACTATTAGCATTCTTTTAGAGAAGGCCCTCAATTCCATCCTCCAATGGACGGAAGTCCTATTAGATGCCAAACCTAACATCACTACTCATCAAATAGTCTTTTCGAGCTCGACACGAGTACTGGATGAAGATAATACAACAAAAAAATGTCATTTGTTCAGCCAAAGTTAATTCGTTCTCTAGTTCTTAAGTCCCGCTAATTATTACTCCACTGCTTTGGCAACAAACTCAAAAAAGAGCCACTGGCCCCCTAATGGTTTGATTTGTGTCTCATAACATGTTATTACGTCTCCTAATTTAAGTGACGTGAACTCACCACTAGCTAGTTTTGAATGCAATACGATGCTTTTGCCTTCAATTTTCATCGAAACCTTTATATTAGAAAGGCTAGAGCACCAAGTTCTCCAGCTAATTCATCAATCACGAGCTAAAGCGATAACACTCATTCCTTGAACCATAATACAACTGGATTTGTTGCAAGGTGCTTAAAGTCTTGAACAAATCCTATTCCTTTAAAGGCCGTCAATAATATAAAGAATATAAACAAAGGGAAAGATCTAATCCACCGACATCTTCCCCTCACAGAGGACATGACCAGAGCTTGCTTTCTTCTTTATACCAGCTTCACTTCGCCTATCTTCTTTTATCTTTCGTTGTCCCCTTCCCAAACATTTAAACCCTAATCTCGCCTTTCAAGCGTAAAAAATTAAGCTTAATTGCTTCCACCGACGCATGTTAAACCAGCTAGTAACTCTCGCAAACTAAGCCTGCGTGCACTTGTTTTTATCAAACTCCCATCGCCAACATCCAAGACAAATGAAAATAACAACTTGCGATTAATGGAGCCTTATATATTAACAACTCTTAAACCTCATGGAGTAGACCACGAATCAATCTTCCTCACAAGGAGAAGTTAAAGCAGAATTTAATAGTCTCATGCATTTGCATTCATGACTTCCAATCGAATTTTACCTCGAAGTGTTTGTACAATATTGCAGAAAAAAACGTAACTCACGTTATGAAAATCAGTAAACAAAAGCAAAAATGAACACAAGAATATTAACTCATTGATCATATCTTATATTAATGGCCAAAATAATCAAACATACAAATCCGGTCCAGAATTAAAGTATACCTACATCATGAACTCCCCTGATTTTTTTTATATAATGAGATCATTAACCAGATTTACAGTTGACAACGAAAGAAAGAAGTAAGTGATGATCACGCCTTCTAGTGTACTAATAAACTTTGATGATTATGAAGTAGAAGAAGATGAAGAACCGGTTGAGTTGTTGCAGAAAGAAGATGAACCCAGCTCCATGCTGTGTATAATAAAATGGGCCATGAAGTTTGATCTAGATGAAGCAGGAAGCACCATGTTCTCTCTACACAAGAACTCCTCAACAGCCTCTCCACCTCCCTATCGAAATCATGCACAAAGACATGCGTGCCCTTCCCCTCCCTCCTGCTCCTGGCCATCACCCCGGCGGTGAAGATGGCGGCCATCCTCCCCGGCGCCGACGGCCCGTCCACCAAGATCACATCCCACGCCACCTCGTACAACTCGTTGGGCAGGTCGTTGATGCCCAGCCGGCAGTCGGAGAAGAGCAGGTTCTGCACCGGCCGGCACTCGCCACCGGCCTGCTCCCTGGCTGCGGCCAGCAGCTCCTCCACCTCGCTCACCTTGGCCGTGAACGAGACGTCGTAGGCTTCCACCCCGCTCTGCTGCTCCTCGAACTTGGACACCCGGTAGGCGCTCTCATCGACGAACACCGTCCGGCCGCCGTGGTTGAGCGCCCGCCACAGCAAGGACTCGAAGTTGAGGCCGAAGACGAGTAGGTTGCTCGGGCCGGCGGCGGCGATGACGCCTGCGACGAGCCCGACTTCCTCCGGCGACATTTTGGTGGCGTTGGAGGTGGCGTAGTGGAGGAGCGTTTGGGAGAGATAGGCCGGGAGATGAGCAGTCATGTGGGATGGAAAGGTAGAGGCACCACCGTTGGTGGTGGTGTCCTTGATGGGGAAGTGGGTGAAGGCGAAGAGGAAGGTGAAGGAGAGGAAGGCGAGGAGGCAGAGGCGGCGGTGCGGCCATGGCGACCATGGGGGAGGCCTGCTTGTGAGGGGAAGGAGGGTGGAAGAGGATGAGCTTGGGCGGGGAGGCCAGCTTCATTGGAAACAAAAGCTTCAGTTTCATTATCATTCCCTCCCTCCCTCCCTCCCTCCCTCCCTGTTTTTTGCCGCTGGCCAAACCAAAGCCTTTTGAGCTTTGTTGACTTCCCTTCTGCTGTCTTTGCCTTTTGTAGAGAGGCTTTGTCAGTGTTGAGTTCCTGAGCATTGAGGGTCCATCCACATGGTGAAGATATGCAACGCCTGTGGAATCCTCATCGAGAAGGGTTTTGAGTGTTTAAATATATTTTATTTGGATTGCTAAGCAATGGAATTTAAAAATTAAAGAGGATCACCTAAACGTATTTATCAAATCTTATCTTTACGCAATTAGTGGCCGGCTTGTTATGGATAATAAATAAATATATAATTGATTCAGCCGAGTTTACCCGTGTACAATAATTTTTAATACAAAAAATAATGATTTTTAATTTGATACTGATTTATTATAGCTCAATCTTCACTCTTTTGTTTTTTAAAACTCCGAATGTAATAATCATTTTTTCTTGGCAAATTGTACGAAGAAAGCTGGTTGACGAATTTCAAATAACATATGATAATAATTGAACCCTATTAATAATTTTTTTAAAAAAAAACTTTTGAAAACGTTGACGTTTATTGTGTGAAAAACCGAGGTAGAGAAATAGTGAAATAGTCCAAAATGAAATGACATTTAGCGTGAGATATGATATCCAAACTGTGCAATGTCTCAACATATTTCTAGCTTATCTCTCACATATTTACATCTTTGTGGTGCCGCTTCGATACTGACGAGCTGAGATATTCGCCTTACCATCATAAAAAACACGTCAACCATATCTAGATCATGACAATGTCATTAAATTTAGAAAAACAACTACGAGTTGGAGATAAATTGCTTATCATGTCACATGTTAAAAATGAGGTCAAAATTTGTGGACCCTGTCACGGACCAGACTTTCTAACGTAAGGCCTGATGGCTTTTTTTTTATCGAATTTCTGGTCGTGCACTCATCCCCGAGTAGAAAAAGTTGCTACGTGGGAGGAAGTGACACAGGAATTCAAAATAACGCAGCATGAGTTCATCAAATGGAATGGAGACCACGGAGGAGTGACTAGTGGATTTGACGTCCAAAGATACATTGCCATTGTCTCTCGCTCGGCATATTTTATTGCGGATGGTGGGGTGAAGTAATTGCCCGCCGTGGACTCGTTTATAGTGGCAGATGTGGATTGAGAAAGAGTGATGGTCAGGTTGGTTGGAGATACAGTTTTCTTCTCCTCGACCTAATTATACGGGTCGCATTTGCTAAGTTTTAGGTAGAGAATTTACTTGTACAGGTTGTGTTCCTGTAGCAGATGATGTAGGACTTGCTGTGTGATCGGTTAATTAGTAAAAACGTCACGATCAGGCATTTTCTGTACTATTTTTCCTTAAGAAAAAGAGATTAAGCAAGAAGTTATGATGTATAGTTTTCGGTTAATTGATGCGCCTTACGGGGAAAAAACTATAACGAATACGAAGATTGGGTATCATTCTTTATATAGGGAAGGTTTAGCGGGCCTTCATTCAATCCAGGATCTTAACCACAGGCTATATGTGAACTATTGGTTCCTGTGGTATTATTTTTCTCTTCGCACCTGACGTTCCCTTGTTTAGGTGGTTTTACATAAAATTTAGACGGTTAATTTTTTTCAAACTAGTCTTAAAAGGGTTATTAGATAATTACAAAGTGTAAAAACCGTGAACTATTTCACTTACTTGCAATCAAGGGTTAAACAATCGCTGTATTTTGCGTGCGCAGAGTACAAAACCAGCGTACGAACCAAGAATTCGCTGCCTGTTTCTTAAAAAGCTGGTGCTCTTGAATGGTTAAATCTTTTCTCACAGGATCTAACCAATTTGCCCTCGCCATCTCTCTCTTAAGAAGTTGTGCCTCTTCAAAATGATGCTTATGGGTTCCCTCTAAAGATCTAACTAATCGTTATTCGCCATCTGTCGCGTACCATTCTCCAAAACGGTGCTTTTGAGGAGTTGCGTCTCCGTATTCTTAGATCTAACCAATCACCACGGGTCATGGCTAAAATTATTAAAAAGGCTGTTTCTAAAATTTGCCGTAGCACTTTGACTACAGAAAACTAGCAAATTCACTGCAATATTTATTTGATTGGTTTTTATATCCTTAATTAGGAGTATTTTAAAATTTAATTATAATAATTAAATTAATCTTTTTAATTAAATAGTTTAATCTAATTAATTGCTACATCGATTTTATTCTAGTACTTACTATTACAAATCCTTTACCCTCGTCAATATTGTAACTCTTTTTTTATATTATGAGAAGACAAGTATATTATGAGAGAGTACTTCTAAGAGATTCTAGGTTTGATAATAAATATATTAAATTCGCGATATTGAGTTCTCATTGCTAGAGGAGACATAGGAGAAAATAGAGAAATTTTTGTGGTAAAGATAGTAGGATTGATGATTATTTTTTATTAATTTTTTCTTTCTCATTACAATCTTTTAATCATATTACAATCGACATCCAATTTTAAAATTAAAATTTCTTTTATTTTGTATCTTAAAATTTGTGTTTATTCAAATGCTTTTTAGAAACAGGTATAAAACTGAATTTAATAAATCAAATTTCAACATATCAAATTGGCCGTCAAATTTAATTAAGAAAGTAGCGATTTAAAAAAAAAGATCAGTGGCTTCTTTTTTCTTTGCTTACCATTATGCTTTACATAGCATGGGAGACATATATACCATTATGCTTTATGTTACGGGTATAGCTCACAGGACGGTCGGGAGTTAGGGTTTGGAAGTTGTGCCTAGCAATCCCGTGTCCAATTGGGTAGCTGGAACTATCTGGGTGGTGGAACAATCTACCGAACTCTAATCTTGTTAATGTGCAAGCAAAGTGCCGACGGGTGCGTGGAGTCTAATGGTTCAAACGTGGACGAGGTCGAGGCTAGTGGGAGCGAAGAGTGTAAATGGCTGAGCATATGTCAGAGTTTGTCGGGCAGCCAGTACCACATCCAGTACTGGATGCAAGTCTGTAATATACCAATAGTGAGCTGATGCAAGGGTTGGTTGAGTCAAATTAGAAGGGCTCAATCACTTAGCCAAGATGCACCAAAGGAGTTTCCGGTAATTACAGACGAAACAACAAGGGTTGGATGATGTGTTCGAAGCAAGGTGTACCGTTGATCGGGGAGCCAACGGTGATGGAACTCGAAGAAGCCAATGACATGTCTAATCGAATTCGAATCGTTGATCAAAGGCTTGGACGGTGAGGATCCAAGTGATGACGTGTTGCACATTAGCCGAGGACTTCTATATAAAGGAATTGTCATTCTTTGTGGAGAGCAGAGAGTGGGAGAACAACCAAAGAAGAAAAGAGGAAGAGTGAGTTCTCGGTGGAGGAGAGCCACCTTGGTCGGGAGAGGGACTTGGGGGAGTTCGGCCTGGTTGGGAAGTCGACCTGAGCCTCCAAGGGAGACTACCAGAGTAGTCAGGTTTCACCCTTAGACCAAGGGTCCCACTTGTGTTGTTCGGCACCCCAAGGTTAAGAGAGCCCTGTCGAGTGAGGGTCGAGAGGCCAAGTCATGGGGTTTGCATGTGCAGGACTGACAAGTAATCTAAGGTGTAGATTACTTGTATTCTTGTATTCATGTTGTTGGAATAGAGGTTGGGAAGAGTTCCCATAATCTTGTGGTGTTGCGTCGTATTTGGCTACCGAAGAATGGACCAGTGATTCTGAGGTCTGGTCGGTACTGTGAGGAGGTTTGGGTGACCTGTACAGGGATGCGTAGTGCCAAGACTTGATGATCGTGTGTAACTCTGTACAGGTAGGGGTGAACAGTGGCCAAGGCCCGATACAATCCTTGACCGTGGTCGGTCAACGTACGAGTACCGGGTGTGTTGGTGCCCGCATTGCGATCGTGTACCAATTAAATAGCGGTCAGTTGCTGTGAACAAAGGGGAAGGCTAGTGTTTTTAGGGAGAGAAACACGTCGCACAGGAGCAGTTAGGGCAAAAAATTTAGCCTTAAGTATGACCCTGTGAGAGCAAGTGTTCGGTGAAAGCCGGAAGACTTGTGTGGCACAACACAACTTTCAGAGGAAAGACTCCACATTCTACCGGTAACTGGACCACTACATAGACACACAGGCTGAAGTGCTCCAAGAAAGATTGACATGGCTGGAAGTGATGGTGGGAGGTCCTACCCCTAGTGACGATGGACAGACCATCTTCGATCGATTGCAATCCCTAGATGAAGGGATGAGGGACTTGAACGCTCGGGTTAGCAACAGACCCGACACCAGCAGTGTGAAGGAGGAAAAAACGGCGAAAAGGCTAGACGATTTTTAGGATATGTTGGAAGCTTCACACGCAGATGTAGCTTTGTTAAAGCAAGTTTTCGCAAGATATCTTCAACTAGGTTCGGTTGACCGTGCAGCTGAGGAAAGCTCGATCCCGGGAAGGCTCAAGGTGCCAAAGCCGAAGAAGTTTGAGAGAACTAGGTCAGCCAAAGACTTATAGAACTTCATCTGGGATATTCAAGAGTACTTCGTTGCTGCGAATATACCCGAAGAATGCCAAGTATCTATGGCCAGCATGTTCATGACGGGGGATGCCAAGTTATGGTATAGAACTCGCACCGAGGAGGATAAGAATGTTGGTCGACCTTGTATGGAGACTTGGGATTCCTTGAACGAGAGCTTCAGGAGCAGTTCTTGCCCACTAACACAACGTGGATGGCAAGATATTGACTCAAGAAGTTGAGACAAGCAGATATCGTGAGGGAATACGTAAAGGAGTTCAGTTCTTGTCTCCTAGACATCGAAAACATGTCTGAGGACAAGTTGTTTAATTTCATTACATGTTTGCAACCATGGGCTCAGATGGAGGTAAAGCAGCAGAAAATTTAGGATTTTCCCACAGCTTTGGTGGCCGCCGATGCCTTGCTGGACTTCAAGCACGCCCGGGTCTCGAGAGAAGATGGCCCGAGTATGAAGTTCCAAGGGATTAAAGGCAAAGGTAACATCCGGGATGGCAAGGAGAAGCTGTTCCAAGGGCTAAAATCAAAGAAGAAGGGGTTTCCCCTCAAGGCGGGTAATCCCAACAATCGGAGGACCGAGGTAAGAAGTCCGGATGCTTCATATGCGATGGACCGCACTGAGCAAGGGACTGTCCGAACAAAGCTAAGGTCAATGCCATGATGGCCGAGGCAAACCAAGCCCAGGAGGAAGAGGGGCCTCCTGTCCGAGCATCTACCCTTCAGATACTCGGAGTATTGCGAGCTGAACAGGGGGCTCAAGGAGGAGCTAACTTGATGTATGTTCCAATGACGGTAAATCGGATGAAGGTTTCAGCCCTAATCGATAATGGAGCTACACACAATTTCATTTCAATGGGGATGGCGTTGAAGCTAGGGTTAAAGACCGGGACCAATACCAGCAAGATTAAGGTGGTCAATTCTCAGGTGAAGCAGGTGCAAGGAATTGCCCGTAACGTGAAGATATGCCTGGGAGACTATGAGGGGCAAAAAGACCTGATGGTGATCAAAATGGATGATATTGATCTAATCATTGGGAATGCTTTCATGGGGACTGCCGGGGTTGGAGTATTTCCACAACCTGGAGGTATCTTGATCATGGACAAAGCAGGTGCAAGTTTTGTTCGTAGCCAGAAGACACCTTCGGGGGTCGAGGACCGCACCTTCGATACAAAGCACTTGTCGGCAATGCAAGTGACTAAGGGGTGCAAGCGAGGGGACTTGACTTATCTTGCAGTCATGGTAGAGGTCCAACCGGACCATGTGGTGGCGGTACCAGATTCAATGGTGGGATTACTAAAGGAGTATGCCGATGTGATGCCCACAAAGTTACCAGATGGTTTACCTCCCAAGAGAGCAATCGAACACCGGATTGAGCTGGAGTCGGGAGCTTGAGCACCAGCAAAGGCGCCATACCGAATGTCACCGAAGGAACTCACAGAACTGAAGATCCATCTAGGAGAGCTCTTGGATTTAGGGAAGATTCAACCATCAATTGCACCTTACGGAGCACCTGTTCTATTCCAAGAAAAGGCGGATGGATCATTGCGATTGTGCGTCAATTACCATGGATTGAACAAGGTAACAATCAAGAACGAGTACCCAGTTCCCTTGATTGCTAATCTATTTGACAGAATTAGTCGAGAAAGTGTGTTCACTAAGCTGAACCTGAGGTTGGGATATTGGCAAGTCCAGATTGCGCCGAAGGACGTCCCAAAGATGACTTTGGTTACGAGGTATGGGTCCTATGAATTCCTCGTTATGCCATGAATTAAAAAATGCTCCTGGACATTTTGTAACTTGATGAACGATGTCTTTTGAGACTTCATCGATAAGTTCATCGTCGTGTATTTGGATGATATAGTCGTATACAGTGAATTCATAGAGGAGCACTGAGTCACCTGAGGCAGGTTCTGGATTAGTTACGGGAACACAAGTTGTACGTGAAGCGTGAGAAATGTGAGTTTAGCCTGGAGGAAATCAGTTTCCTAGGCTACAGAATTGGCCAAGGCACGGTGCGAATGGAGGAATCAAAGATTAAGACTGTTGTAGAATGGCCGATATCGACAAAGGTGACGGAGTTACGAAGCTTCCTAGGTTTGGCCAACTATGGAAGTTCATACATAGGTACAGCCATGTGGTGTCACCATTGACTGATTTACTGCAAAAGAATCAATCATGGGCGTGGTCAGAACCATGCCAAGCAGCGTTTGACAAGTTGAAGGTTGCTATTTCATCGGAGTCAATACTGAAATTGTTGGATTTCAGTCAACCATTCAAGGTCGTGACAGATGCCTCGGACAAAGCTGTCGGAAGCGTACTACAACAAGGGGGGCATCCTATAGCTTTCGAGAGCTGGAAGTTGAGTCAAGGTATTCCACTCATGAGAAGGAAATGCTCGCAGTGGTACACTATCTTCGAGTGTTGCGGGTATAATTGTTGGGAGCGAGGTTCATTGTCATTACCGACGATGTTGCCAACACCTTATTCAAGACCCAGAAGAAGTTGTCCCCGAGACAAGCAAGATGGCAGGAGTTTCTAGCAGAGTATGACTTTGAGTGGCTACACAGACCAAGTAAGTCCAATAAGGTTGCTGACACACTAAGCCGGAAGAACCTGGAGATGGTGGCGGCCGTGACGAGGGTAGAAACCGAGTTATTGGGGCAAGTTTGAGAGTTAGCACAGCGAGATTCCGAGTATAAGAAATTGGTCGATTGAATCAATGAGGGATTGGTTTGAAAATATTGGCTAGACGATGGAATAATCTACACAAGAGGTGGTTGTTTGTACGTACCTACCGGTAGATTGAGACGGAAGCTTATGGAGGAGTCCCATGACACCCAATGGGCAAGACATTCAGGAAAAGACAAGATGTATGCACTCATATCACAAGTGTACTATTGGCCGAAGATGGAGGCTGATATTGAAGCTTTCGTGAGGTCCTGTCTTGTATGTCAATAGGACAAGGTGGAGAGAAGACTAGAGGCAGGCTTGCTAGAGCCTCTACCTACACCAACGAGACCGTGGAGTTCGGTTTCAATAGGCTTTGTGTTAGGGTTTCCCAAGGAATGGGGGATGTATTCGGTAATGGTTGTAGTGGATCGGTTCTCAAAGTATGATGTATTTTCAGTAGCACCTACAATGTGTTCAGTCGAAACGACTGCAGGGTTGTTCTTCAAGAACGTAGTCAAGAACTTTGGCGTGCCGGCAGACATTGTGAGTGACTGAGACTCTAAATTCATGGAACGATTCTGGACTAGTTTGTTTGGGTTGCTGGGGAGCAAACTGAACTTTTATACAGTCAACCATCCTTAGTCTGATGGGCAAATTGAGAGGGCGAGTGCAGTTCTAGAGGAATACTTAAGGCATTTCATCACAGCTAGCCAAACGAACTGGTTGGAGCTTCTTGACGCGGTGCAGTTTTGCTATAATCTGCATCGTTCTTCAGCAACGGGGCTTAGTCCATTCGAGGTTGCAACAGAGTGCCAGCCTCTTACACCACAGGAGGTTGCTCTACAAGGACATGGAGTAAGGTGTCTAGCTGCTTACAGATTTGCTCGAGAGCGGCAAGATCTATACAAGGATGCGGTGGATTCCTTAGCCAAAGCAACACGCAGAATGAAGAGGTATGCGGACCTAAAGAGAAGGTCGTTGTCATTCAGCAGAGGGGACCAAGTTATGTTGAAGCTCACACCCCAAATCTGGAAGAAGATTAGGCATACCGAGGTGAACATAGCATTGGTGCAGCGGTACGACGGTCCTTTTGAGGTGGATAAGGTCATCAGGAATGTGGCATACCGGTTAAAACTTTCCGAGAGATACAAGCTTCACCCAGTTTTTCACGTAAGCTTTCTCAAACCATTCCATGAGGATTTAGTCAATCCAAGGAGAGCTCGTCCTAAGAGAGCTCCACCGACTATCCGACAACAATTTGAGAAGAAGGTGGGGAAGATTTTGGAGCATAGGCAAGCTGGGACGAAGTATCTTATCAAGTGGAGGGTTGGATGATGTGTTCGAAGCAAGGTGTACTGTTGATCGGAGAGCCAACGGTGATGGAACTCGAAGAAGCCAATGACGTGTCTGATCAAATTCGAGCTATTTATCAAAGGCTTGGACGGTGAGGATCCAAGTGATGACATAATGCACATTAGCCCAGGACTTTTATATAAAGGAATTGTCATTCTTTGTGGAGAGCAGAGAGTGGGAGAACAACCAGAGAAGAAAAGAGGAAGAGTGAGCTCTCAGTGGAGGAGAGCCACCTTGGTCGGGAGAGGGACTTGGGGGAGCTGCAGCCTGGTCGTGAAGTCGGCCTGAGCCTCCAAGGGAGACTACCAGAGTAGTCGGGTTCCACCCTTAGACCAAGGGTCCCACCTTTGTTGTTCGGCACCCCGAGGCTCGAAGAGCTAAGGGGTTAGGCCTGTCGAGTAAGGGTCGAGAGGCCAAGTCATGGGGTTTGCATGTCCACAACTGGCAAACAGTCTAAGGTGTAGATTACTTGTATTCTTATATTCATATTGTTGGAATAGAAATTGGGAAGAGTTCCTGTAATCTTGTGGTGTTGCGTCGTATTTGGCCAGTGAAGACTGGACCGGTGATTCCGAGGTCTAGTCAGTACTGTGAGGAGGTTTGGGTGACCGATACAGGGACGCGTAGCGCCGACTTGGTGATCGTGCATATCTCCGTACAGGTAGGGGTGAATAGTGACCAGGGCCCAGTACAATCCTTGACCATGGTCGGTCAACGTACGAATACCGGATATGTTGGTGCCCGCATTGTGATCGTGTACCACTTGCGTAGCGGTTAGTTGCTGCGAACAAAGGGGAAGGCTTGTATTTTCAGGGAGGGAAACACGCCGTACAAGAGCAGTTAGGGCAAAAAATTTTAGCCTTAAATGTGACCCTGTGACATTGTACATAATATGGGAGAAATATATGACGTTAGTATTGTCTTAAAATAATTTTAAACGTAAATTTTATCAAACCCCGCCATCGTGAGTTTTATTTTACTAGTGCTAGTATACTAGAAAAGCGTGTGTAAGTAAATATGAGGGTACAGCAGCCAATGAATGCCACATCATTCATTGTTAAGGTAATGCCGTGCAAATAATACATATGATACACTCAAGATTTATACAACACATGTAATTACAATGTAATTGCACTCCATTCATCGGTTGAATCATAAAGGGTTACACCAGAACTGCAAATGTTCGTCCCCGCGGTGATTACTGAAAAGGCCTCCACATCTTAAACAGATGAAACTACTCCCATCTTGGCATACATCCAACAACAGTTCACCCCTGCCACTCTCTGCAAGTATAGAATTCTGATCAAGTTTGGGCATCAAAGAGGCTCGACCACCATTCGAATCATCCGAACTGGCATGTTGTGCCTCAATGGCACACTCGGCAAACAGGGAAGCTAACTCGTCCACAGCAGCATCTGCCCGCAGTTTGCTTCTGTACAGCTCCAGAGCTCGAATCAATGACTGATGAACAGCTGCTTCTCCCCCATTGTATCTTGTTGCCATAACCACCTGCTTCAAAAATGCACAATTAAGATAGCAAGATTTTTTTTTTTTTTTGAAAAAAAGTTAATCGAAACAAGACCCAAGTTTCTAGACAATAAATACCAGCAATGATCTAATTCAGATAGTTCATGACAAAAAAAAATGATATGATACGATAGCAGTAATATCATAAAAGACGGATGAGAAAAATCTTCAATTCAATGATCTACTAGAAAAGACAAATACGACATAGGACGGTCACAATCATTGCAAGCATCAATCCTGTCGACAATGTCAGTGATGATCGTGATCATCAGTTGCTGATGGTGACGAAAGTCATGATCTGACAACAAATGACAGTGATGATTAGCTGGGTGATTGTTGTTCTTTAGTAGCATGAAAACTGAAAAATATCACAACTAAAAAGGAATGCAGTTCCATGGAGCCAATAACTATTAAACTAGAGAAGCAAAAGTTCTCCAGATACAAAACTATCCAAAGCAGAGAAAGACTATGATGGAGAAACACAGAACTTTCACGATAAATGTTGCAGAAGCCAAATGCATCAAGGGCCACAAGCAAAAACTGGATAGAAAAGAGCATTCGAGTAAACTGTTCTTTTCGCGGTAATGGGAGGACATGAAAACCGGTGTTATTATACACGCACATACATTCAAGCGTGAAACTAAATCTACTTGCAGGAGGACCACACCTAGCATCTGCTATAACATTGTGGGATGATCGATCAATCAAAAGCTAAAACAGAGATTCTTAGATAATGATTAATCAAGTTCTAACATTTATGAGCGCCTAGAGAGTGAAACTAAAGCTCTCCCAAATACGTCTATAATAACTAAAATGATTGTATCCCGATATGCATATATATAACTCTATTATTATTTACCGAATGCCAGACACAAAAAACAACTTCCTGAGTCATCTACCATGAAAGAAAGTACCCAATACTCAAACATGTAACCTTATTTGGAGATAATATCTCCACTCAGCATAGAAGAGAATTATTAGCATTGCCTAAGATGGTAGTGAGATCGACCATATTATTTATGAGATATGAGACATTTACTATTGAGCAGGTAAACTGCTGGGCTATGCTGATGGAGACAGAAAAAGTTATATCAAAACAACCTTCAGGCAATGAGCCAATCATAACATTGAAAGATAATCTAAAATAACACGTGAGCAAAAGTTTGCCACGGAAGAAAGAACTGTAATATCAAATGGCAAAAATAGGAAATTAGACTAGCTGAAAGCATAATTTGGAAACGGCAAAGACTGAAAATTAGACTAGCTGAGCACATAATTTTGAAGGATTTGAGAATAATCTTCGATTCAGTTTTCCGGTTTCATGCATATAACTAGGGGTCAAATTATAAAAAGCCATAATTTTTTTCCCCATTTTGCTGTACTGTTATCATCTAATAACCACCACAACAATAAGTCATTTTTTATGCAAGTCCAAGCACAGAAAAAGATTATTTTTTATGTAAGTCAAATTTTGCATTCATGGAAATCATGACACTGAAAAAAAAGAATTAGTCACCGCATTCTATATCATCATAAACATTTAGTCACCCATCCCAAACAATGGGTACTTGGGTCACAGATTTTATTCATCCATCTAGTAAGCCTCATGTTTCCAACCGTAAAAGCATATCATTCTTTCGGCATCCTCCAACCAAGATTACAACCATTCACTACTAACTACCTTGAAGCTATATCATTTGGCATTAAAGCTCAGTAGAATCAACCTTTCAAAGTTAGAGTTCCCAGTAATGCAAAGGTGAAATCTTTATAAAAAAATACACACATAAAAAAGTGAAGCACGTTTAATAAAATGTTAATTAACTAGAACCCAAATATCATATTCCTTTAAACATCCCAAAATACAAAATAAGCAGCTACACTTTGCAAACGACACTCTCTTCCTTCAAATTTTATTACGCTTGATAAAGTGAAAGCGCACGCCTTTTCAATCAGACACAAAAGTTTCTAAACGGAGAGAATTTAATTCTACCAAAATCTATCTACAAAACACACAGCACAGCTGTATTTGGAAATCCAATTTTCCACAGATTACCAAAAATTAAAAAAAAAATTAAAAAAGAAGGCATGTTGTTAGATTACCGCATGGAGGGCAAAAGAAGGATTGCCCTGGGAGATGTAGTGACGAGCGGAGGAGAGAAGGTCCCAAGCATTCTGGGGATGAGTGTGGTCGCTCGCCGCAGGTGCACCGTCTGGGTAGTCGGCGTCCATGTCGCCGGCGCCGTCCATGATGGCTGCTGCGTCGGGTCCTTGGTGTAAGATGGGGAATGAGAATTCCATAGCGAAGGCGTGAATTTAATACCGTGAAAGTAGATCGAGAACGTGAATATTATTTCACTCTTAATTTATGTGAATCTTAACGAGTTTAACTTTCTCTTCTATTATCTTTTATGTTTTAGGCGTTTGTGAATCAAATTTATACGGACTAATGGTGCGTAATCTGATTAAGTTTAATAAATATTTATTATTTTTATTTTAAAATAATATAATAATAATTATAAAATTAAATTTATATATTCTTAATATATACTATTTTTAAGTTTCAAATATACCCTCCACATCACACGTATCTTTCACTAATTTATATAAATTTTGCATCAATTTTTTTTCATTCGTTACATATTGTTTTTTTTTTATTTTTTCCAATATTTTTAACTTAAAACCATTCCTGTTCCAATTTCATGCATTTTGCCCTATTCAAAATAAACACCACTCATATTTAGATAAATATTTTAGGTTCATTCAACACTTAGCATGTAACACCCCGAATCCGGCTCGCTCGTGAACCGAACCGAACTGTTACGGTTCCCGGGTGGATCTAATCTCGGCGTCTCAAGATTGAAGATATTGATGAATGAATGTACTAAACCCTAACATGCTACTATGTGGATGACATACGAACCAGTTCATGCTAAGACAACCACGATAAAAATCGATAAAAATTCCTAAAATAAAACAGTCAGAATCTCCCCTAAAAGTGCAATTCGGGCCACCCTATCAAATCAATATATATAATTTCGTAAAAAAAATAAGATTCGAATAAAACAAGATTCATTCGTTACACTATATTTTTCACATAACATCTAATTCAAACATACCAACGCATTCTCGACAGTTGGTCATGCTCCACCTGTTCATAATATTTCCATGCACATTAATATATTGTTTATATCATGCTATCATTATCCATGTCCACATACCCAAACCACAACAAAGCAATAAAAACTGTTAAAAACAAACATTTCGTCGGCAAGCATGCATGTGTGTGTGCAAGGCAGGTAATTGCTCCTCTATCCAAGCTGGCATATCCAACATTCACTCCTCACCTACATATATATAAAGAAACGTCAGTAACGAGTGTTACTGGTCCAAAATATAACTATTACCAAACTGGCTATCAGAGCAAACTCTCATATGGAAGAAAACATCATGAAGTCCCTGAATAGCATTTATTGAACTGAAATTAT
>JAVDBV010045880.1:0-23275 GCA_032619315.1 Piper longum
TCGCTATATATATATATATGTATATATATATATATATAGCGATACATGTCTACTAAAATATTGCATGTATTGTTATTTTTATTTAATAAACGGAGAATTCAATATTAGCATATAGTTATATGTAAGAGATTTAACTAATACAACAAAAAATAAAAATAATAAATCAAATTATTATATTTATTTTCTCATTCAATTAAAATTTATAATTAAGATATCAGGCTATTATATAATCTATTTTATTATGTAATTTACTCATAAAATTAAATTTATATGTAATATAATTTGTGCCTAGTACGAAATTTTGCCCTAGTTTTAATATATTATCTTTAGGCTGACCGTATGCGTCTAAAACTCTTTCCCGTGTGATTAGTTTATTCTGAAAAACTAAACTAATATCATTTAGTCGGCTAATTCTAGAGTTTGGGCCCTTTTATTTTATTATTTTTTTAGAGCTTAGGTGCGACAAGATTGAAGTGCGGACCCCACAAGAATGTCGCATTTCCGCCTGTGGCCCCTCTACCTGATCCCACCCCCGCTCTCTCCACGCACGTTTGCAGAATCTCTACGGCCCCCGTTCCCCCCCTCGGCCCCACCTCATGTGCCACAATCCCAAGACCAATTTTACTACCACATTTTATTTTATTCAACGTCAAAACATTCATGATTTTATTGTCATCATTTCAAATTACCAACCAAATTAAAAACATGTTGTGTCTCTGCTGTCAATTGAGCCAAGAAATTGAAATGGGAGATTAGACGGAGCCAGCTACTACTCTGCAAGTAGAAGCCTTTTTTGCCATAGAAAAGCTGTCAAAGACACAGATTGAACAATTACTTTACAATTTATTTGATGCAGTGGTGAAGTCCTGAAGCAGACAACCATGAATTTATAATGATATCATTTTCTCACCTTCCATATTTCTGCTGAAGCAATTGGAATTTTGTCCCTTGTCATCATTAAACAATAATATTGATGTACCATGCGAAGGCCCATGGTACGTTCATACCCCATATATTCTTTATCTGCATGGGTACCTTGCAATTACAGAATCTAATAAGAAGTATTTGTACTTGTTCAGATCAGAGTTGGAGGTAAAAAATAAATGTTATTAGATGCCAAAGTCAAATAATCTCCGGAACTTGCTGCTCGTGAGGGACTCACATGGACCGTTGCCACCCTCCCCCTTTCTTAAATACTGACCCTCATCACCGCCACCTTCTAAGAGTCCACCGCCCTTGATACATTAACATATAGATACAATCATTTTCTTTGATCGTTTCTCTCATCTGGGTTTCTGGGAGATTGGACTCGAAAGTTGGGACTTGCTTGTTGTGTTATTGACTTGTTCCAATTGGGTGGCGTGATCATGGATCGGTGTGGCATGGCGTTGAAGGTCAGTGATCTGCATGTTGGCGGGTGTGGGCTGGTTGGAGGGAGTGTGAAGAGTGGCGTTTGGGGTACCAAGTTGGAAACCGGGGTTGGAGGTGGTAGAAGTCATCGGAGGAGGGGTGGTGCTGCATCTGGTGGTGTTCGATGTGTTCTAGCCGATGTTAAGAAGGAGGCTCTGGTGGGAATTTGTTTGTTCTGTTTCAATGTTTTAAATTGATGTGCTAGTTTCTAACTGTGGTATTGGTTTCTGTTTTTTTTTCCTTTTTTTTGTAGAAGTTGCCGTCTCCGATCTTTGTAAGGGAGAAGGCAAACCCAAAAAATGTTGCTTCCATCATCTTGGGTGGCGGTGCAGGAACTCGTTTGTTCCCTCTCACTAGTACAAGGGCTAAACCTGCGGTAATAAATTTGATCTATGATGGAATTATGAACTTTGATTTCAGAGAATTGTTTGTTTGTTTTTCAAAATTTGTTGAATGGTATGGAAGTCTCTCACTTGAAAGTGGAGTATATTTGTGATGGAAAATTGGTGTATGATCTTGTTCATATGTCGATCTCTACTTGTCAACATGATTGGGATTTTTGTGAATTTTTCAGGTTCCTATTGGAGGGTGCTACAGGCTAATAGATATTCCTATGAGCAACTGCATCAATAGTGGCATAAATAAGATATTCATTCTCACCCAGTTCAATTCTGCTTCTCTCAATCGCCACATTTCCCACACCTACAATTTTGGAAACGGTGTCAACTTTGGGGATGGTTTTGTGGAGGTATGATGATTTTATATAACTTAACTATGAATAAGATAGATAGAGGCTTTTAAGCTTTTCCAATTTCATAAAATTTTGGCTCTCATTACTGTTGTTTTGTTTGCAAAAAGGTTTTAGCAGCAACTCAGACTCCAGGAGAATCAGGAATGAATTGGTTCCAGGGCACTGCAGATGCTGTCAGACAATTTATTTGGGTTTTTGAGGTATCTATTTCAGGATATACTATGAGTGAGTAATAGGGCTCAACTTGATACTTTATACTTAGAAGAATATTAATACACCCCTTTTTCATAATCTAGGATGCAAAGAACAAGAACATCGAACATATACTGATCTTGTCGGGCGATCATCTTTATCGAATGAATTACATGGATTTTGTCCAGGTATAATTCTCTCTCTTGTTTGCAATGCAGCTGTGGATGTTCTGTTTCTTTTACCATTCACCTCTGTGACCTACAATACAAACAATTAAAGTTATTTTCCCTAATATTCGATGAATTCGTGCTCCACTGCATATGTTAAACTGCAACCATGTTCATCCTATGAAAAGCATAAAAGTGGACAAGGTTAAATGAATAATTGGAACAATTTTTGTCAACTTCGTTTTTATTGTAGTGATCAGTGTGACTTTATACCATTTGTATTTGATCTTGGTGATTGATACAGCTGCTATTCTTCACTTATTCTGAATGCAAGTATTGATTTTTGTTAAATTCTTTAGTGAACTTTTAACACAGGAACATGTAGATTGTGGTGCTGATATTACGGTCTCTTGCGTGCCCATGGATGACAGGTATTAATTATACTGCAAAATTGTTGCTTGATTCAGCAATCCTCAATTTCTCTTTTTTCTTGTGTTATTTGATATCTAGAAAAACACTTCAAAGAGTTTCCACGGAATTTGCTTCAATTATGTTTAACACTTCATGGTTTTTTGTCAATAGAAGTTTTAATCTGAAGTCGTCAACAAATTAAAGACATTTTGCTCATCTAGTTTTTTTCACTCTGGCCAGTCGAGCATCAGACTATGGACTGATGAAGATAGATAAGATGGGCCGAATCATGAAATTCGCGGAGAAGCCAAAAGGGTCCGATCTTAGATCCATGGTATGCAACATTACTTCAAATTGACTTGCATTTGTTTTTCTTTTTCCTGGTAGTTTGATTTCATATTTGTATAACAGCGAGTTGATACAACTGTTCTTGGATTATCTCCTCAAGAAGCTTTGGAATATCCTTATATTGCATCTATGGGTGTGTATGTCTTCAGAACAGATGCCCTTCTTAAACTTCTGAGGTAAAAAAAAAAAATCCCTTAGAGAACTTCCCTCACTTATACATCACACTGCAGTTCATTTTAACCATTTTTTTAATTCAATAATGTTTGCAGGTGGAGGTACCCAACATTCAATGACTTTGGATCTGAAGTTATTCCTTCAGCTGTTATGGATCATAACGTTCAGGTTAAATGACAATTATAATCCATTTTCATATAGAATGTTTTCTTTACTACCCAGAAACTTTACATACTGATTCAGAACTGAAATTGGTACATTTGCAGGCATATTTATTCAATGACTACTGGGAGGACATTGGTACGGTGAAATCATTTTTTGATGCTAACTTGGCTCTTACTGATGAGGTTAGTTGAATATTCTGTATGCAAAACCCTAACTCATGAGGACTTTTTCATTACTACTTATTTAAGATGCCACTTTAGTGAAAGTTAAACCTTGATTATACTCAAATTAGATTCGAGTCTTTAAGTATTTTACATGTTTGATTTTTAAAGATGATTTTGACGTATTTACTGTGCTTCATTTTGATGTTGCAGATTCCCAAGTTTGAGTTCTATGATCCCAAGACTCCTTTCTATACATCGCCACGCTATTTACCCCCATCTAATTTAGAAAACTGCCAAGTATTCTTTATTGAATCTTTAAACAACAGTTTTAATTCTACCTACCTTCTCACTTACCTTATTCGTATCATATTGCAGATCCAAAATGCAATAATTTCACATGGATGCTTTCTGCGAGAATGTAGCGTTCAACATTCTATAGTTGGTGTAAGATCTCGTTTGGAGCAAGGTGTTGAGCTAAAGGTGAGGTGCTATTAGTTATCTATATCCTTTGAAACCCACTGCAACATGTAGAATTGCCGAATGTCCTGGTTATGTTGGTGATATTGTTAAATTTCCAGGATACCATGGTGATGGGTGCTGATTATTACCAAACAGAAGCTGAAAGAGCATCTTTGCTTGCAGAAGGGAAGGTGCCAATTGGGGTGGGGCAGAACACCAAAATCAGGTGAGACTTAAATGTGTTTATCGTAAGAACTTTGTAAAATGGAATGAAAATTTCAGCTGACACTGATGATGAATGCCTTGTAATTCTATTCCAGAAACTGCATCATTGACATGAATGCGAAGATAGGAAGGAATGTTGTGCTCCAAAACAATGATGTACGAATAACTTCTACACCTTTACTCTTAAAATGTATGTGTTTATCATCCTACATTTTCTTAACTATTTTTGTTGAGCTGGTACCTCAGGGTGTTCAGGAAGCTGAGAGACCAAACGAAGGCTTTTATATTCGCTCAGGGCTCATCATTATTCTGAAGAACGCAACAATTGGTGATGGGACTGTTATCTAAGGAACCATGGGCGATTTACAACCTCTGATCATGCTTCTCGATGGAGTTCACTATGAAATATAGAGATGTCATCTTATGCAGAACAGTACTAATAAACCACGGAAGCTACCGGTCATCTTCAGGATCATATACAGCCTAACCACCAGTTTCGGACTCCAATCGAATTCTCAAAGAAGCTGGGTTTGCAAGTTTAAACTTTTAAAGTTTGTTATCTTTGATGTCATGGAGTTGTGGTTGTTCTTTGAGGCGGGATATATATAAGTTGCAACTAGACAAGTAGAAACATCAGGATCAATAATAAAGTGATGCCCAGCTAAGCTGTTTTCAAGTTCAAAGGCAGTAGTTTTTGTCACTATTCTAACAGAATATGATGTATCATCCCCCTTGCTGAGAAGCGTTTGTTCACCCTTGTCAGCTTGTTTGGCTGAAATAATCCAACTTATGTTACATATGGATTTCACTCTTAAGATTGTTTGAAGAACTGATAACAATCTAACCTAAATGCATATATCAGTCCTATTTTTACTTACTCTGTAACAAGCTCGCATTTTTATCATTCTGCAGTCTCCTTGATGAGATGTTACTCTTGATTGTTTTTATCTTTGTTTGGGGAATCCTGTTGTTATTTGTGAGCTGTGTGAAAAGATTGGCACAACCAGCTAGTAACAAATTTTCAGAGATACATCATACACCTTCCACCATAGTTGAATTTTTCACTTCACTTTTGTGGTCCCTGGCGTATTTGAAACAATACACCATACATCACTAAGTTATAGTAAGTCAAAAGAACTGAGGCACCCAAATGATAGTCGCACTCTCCTGGACGAAGAACATCCATCCCAGTGAGAAACTAAAAGCTTCCTCAATGCTACTGTTTCTGGAGTTCTTGGAAGAACATTGCCACACTTTCAATCAAACCCACAGCTCATAGTATAGTATTATATTCTCTATTGTCCTAATCAGCCATTATGCTTTCCCTTGACCCACTGACCTCTCCTCATAGCTCTTGCTTTCTTGATCTTCTCAATGTTCTTGAGCCTGACATACATCCTCCTAATGTGATATAGCTTTCTGGACTGCTGGGTAATAAAGTTACCAGTTGAGGTCTTCTCCCTCAAAATTATATCATAACCATCTCTGTAATTGTCCATGCCTTCTGTCAAGAGCTGCCAAAATATTCCCCCTGCAGCTGCTCCTCCACTGCGTGCTGACGAATAGATCTTAGAGTAGACAGTGTTGAACAAATTGTCTCTCTGGTAGGGGCTGTACCCAGGATCTTTCCATGATTTGCCAAATTCTGCGAAGAGCAATGGCTTCCTTAGAATGTTTTCGGCATCCCGGAGGTGGGTGTCAATCCAACTGTTCAAGAAAGATAGTTGCGCTTGATCACCGGCACTAGACAACCTGGTCACATTGAGAAGAAGCCAGTTATAGCCATATAAAAAAAATGTGACATACATGTCTGAATGTAAAGATTATTTAGTAGTTTTGACATGTTAGTCACATGCTAGAATGAAGAATATGAGGAAGTGGGAATCACCATTGGTCAGGGTATGAATGAACAGTAGCAAAGTCAATGCTCCATATCTGGTTGTTTGAGATGAAATCTGTTCCAACTTGGAATCCAGGATTCACCAGCCTTTTTTGAGGGGAAGATGCACCATAAAATCCTTCAATTCCAGCTTCAAGCAAGTGATTACTGTCTATGGATTTCACATGCGCAGCCATCTCTCTAATCCAAGCCTGTCAATTAACAAAACTATAATTGTATCGTCAAACAGATAATGTCAGCAACAATCCTTCCAGAAGCAAGGTTTAAATCAGCAAATGGCAGAGATGCAGACGCAGACACGATTGAGTAATCTATCTGCAAGACTAGTTTTCTTCTTTATTTTCTCAGTTTCCTAGGCAGTTGATGAATAATTCACATTGTCAAACTATGCTTCAAAAGATGCTAACATGGTACTCTACTAAAACCAATCACAGGCCAAGTGGGGAGATATGGGGTGTGGTGCATGAGGAAATTCGCATCGCAGTTTCCATATGCTTTAGACAATACTAGTCATTTTCTCCATTTTCTAAATTGAACTGTGATTGGCTCAAAAAAGGTGTCTTGTTAGATCCCTTCATCATGAATTGGCTTGGTTAGTTGAAACATCAATTAGTAAATTAAAAAAATGATAAAAAACAGTTGAAAGCAGATATCTGGAACTCTTTCAGAAAAATAAAGAGCTTGGCAAGAGGAGCCATTCTAATCAGCCAACCGTGCCAAACAAAAGGAAGAGGTCATGATAAATAAAGAAAAGGTCATGTCATAATGAAAATCATGAACAGTAGCAAGCACCGACAGAACTTTTTGCTTGCTTTCTTTTAGAGCATGCCAAAGATATTTATTTATCCAGACTGAATATTGGTGATGCCCATGTTGATATATTGCAAGACAGGCATGACACCAGGATGACAAAGAGAAGCCGTAAAATTAGAACATAACAAATTCAAGCTAACGGAGATGATAGAAATGAAAACAACGGAAAAAAGGCTAGA
The DNA here is from genome assembly GCA_032619315.1 of Piper longum. Classification (NCBI taxonomy): domain Eukaryota; kingdom Viridiplantae; phylum Streptophyta; class Magnoliopsida; order Piperales; family Piperaceae; genus Piper; species Piper longum. The sequence goes on from JAVDBV010045880.1 coordinate 7,359, forward strand.
AACCTGAAGAGTAGTTCCTGATGGATCATGGAGCCTGGGTTCATTCATGAGCTCCCATGCCAGGATTGTTGGATCATTTTTGTAGGGAGCTCCAGTAATGGTGTTGACTCTTGTGAGAACTTTCTGCAATTGATACACCAAAAAACACCAACCTCAATTAGGGGCAAATGTAATAGAATTGAAGCTTATTGTGCAACAATGTAACAATGCTCATGATCTTGGATCTGGTTGTGAAAAGACCAATCTGTGGCAAAAAAAAAAAGGTTTTTTGTATCACCAGTTGAAATTATCACCACCATGACACTGATATTACCTAATTTAAATATGCAAGAACAAAGTGAAATATTAATGTGGGTGCCCAAGATCAAGCATCATGCTTCATGGTATCTCTGACCAAATGCAGAGCCTACCAGAAATTCTTTGATCAGCATTTATTTTGAGAAGATGGTTTAATTCCCAGAAGACCTTACCCTGATATGGTTCTTGTAAAATCCTTTCACTACAGGATTGATGAAGAAATCATCCACAGAACCCAGGTATTGTCCCCTCCTTCTAGCCCAATCCACATACTGCTTTTTCCCTCCAAAGCTATCATAATTGTTCACAAGACTCAATATAAGTCTGATACCATATTTCCTAGCTTCAGAAATCACAAAATCCAAACCCTTGCATCCAGAAAAAACAAACAACGGACATCAACAACTACAATTAATAGTAAATCAAAAAAAAAAAAAAGTGGGTTTGATGGGAAGAACAGATATATATTTATACCTTGAACACGTCCTCATTGTAGAATCCAGGTGAGGTTTGCAGAGCAGTGTACCCACCATCACTAAAAGCCCATGTTCTTGCCACATTGAGTCCATGGCTAGAAGCCTCCTGGAATACAGTCATGACCTTGCCTCTCAGAGAAGGGTTTGAGGCAAAAGACATGAGCCAGTAGGAATTGAAGCCATTGACAAAGAAAGGGCTGCCATCCAAGACAAAGTGCAACCCCCTGGTTTGTACAAAACCTCCATTTGCTTCAACAAGGTGAAGCTGCTGTTGCTGCTGACAGAAAAACCAAACCAATGTGAGAAGCAGGAGGTTTCTCAACCTCATTGTCTTCTTCCCTGTTCTCAACCTCACTCCCAAGGATCTAAGTATAAATCTGGTTCACTGAGCCTTTTGTGCTGTCAGAGGTGGAGTGCAGCAGGACACGGAGAAAGTGTGCTAGTATTCTACTCCCACCGAATGGAAGTAGCATTGTTCATGGTTCAATCCGATGAATGATGTCTGATGTGTTGAAGTAATATGTTTTTTACTACAACATGAGCAAAAAGTTACCTACCACCATTTGGAAGTAGCCCACAATTATAAAATTACAATTTGAGCTTGCCTTCTTCTAATCTATAGAAACATATTTTTCATAAGACGCTTGATCTGGAGAAGCTTTTTTTAATGTGGGAGAAGCTGTGCTCGAAAAAAACAAATTGTGAGAAGCTAAAACCAAGAAGTTTTCATGAATAAAAGTATTAATTTAAAATTTTTTCTTGTATTAAGATTTATAATCCAATTTTTTTAGAAACTAGATGGAAAAAAATAAAATTAAAAACCAATTGCAATGGATTTTTTTTCCCGAGTGCGTGTGATTGTGACGTCCTCACTGTTATGTGAAGCATGCAACCTGTGTTAAATCGCGACTATTCTTTGCTCAATCCCTCGTCGGTGTCTCAGCCTCACAGCACCGTCCTTGCGCCCGTGCAAATAAATCAGAACGACAGAGAAAGAGAAAGAAGGAAACATGGAACATGATGAAACTAGCTAATTGGCAAACCCAATTAGTGCAACAGTAAGAACCTTGGCTAGGTCATAACTTTAGAGTCAATAATCTTTATTATGTGTTGTCCTTAAATACAAGAAATGATAATTTTATTTTAGGCAAAAATAAAATTATTTTTAGAAAATACATTTTACTTTGGGGGTGGAGAGAATTGACAAAAAGACAATTTTTTTTAATTTTGTGTGGAAAAAAATGACAATAGAGAAAAAGGAAAAAATTAAGTGAATTAAAGAAATGTGAAGATCTTGTTGAAAGTCATTTATGATCGTTAATGGTATATTCGCCAAGTTCTTAATCGGTGATATTTTTTATTTATTTTATTTATTTATAATTAATACTAATTATGAAAAAATATAATAAATTAGTATTAATGGAGTTTGTTCTCTTACAGATATTTTTTGTATTAAATTGTGATACAATGAATTTGATCTGGCCGTCTGCCCCGTGGTTTTTTCTGAATTTTAGGTTTTCTACGTAAAATTAATCTTGTTAAATTTAGTTAAATTGGTTAGTATTTCTCATCACATATGTGATGAAATGAGAATTTAAATATTTAGTTAATCCCAATATTCTAAACCAAAGAGATGTCCCTTTTTGTTTTCGTTTAGTGCACCATTCAATAACACATTGTAAGTCCCACACGGATCGGTTGCGGTGAATGCGTTTGATCTTATCCAATTGCGGACATTGAACGTCCTCATCGAACCCCCTCCCATAATTCATATCCCATTTACGCCATGTGTATTGAATGTAGGGGTGTAAATGAGCCGAGCCGAGCCGAGCCGAGTATGAGGTGTGCTTGAGTTTGGCTTGATATAAGACTAGCCAAACCGAGCTTTAATGTAAACAAGCCGAGCTTTAATGTAAACGAGCCGAGTCGAGCTTGTAAAAAATTTATGATGTTTGGGCTTGATTCGAACAAAGCTCAAGCTGAATTTGAGCCGAGCTCCAACTGAACTCGAGCTTAGCGAATATTTATATGCTCGACTAATATAGGATCAAATTTTTTTGAACAATATATAAGTTTAATGTAACTTCAATAGTATTTACGAGCCGAGCGAAATATTTTTTCAAGTTTGAACACATCAAGTTCGAGTTTCGAGTCGAGCCGAACTAAACACTCTTTTGCTCAAGCTCTATTCGTTATTCAACGAGTTTATCTATTTTAAGCCGAATATTTTTTCCGAGTGCGAGCCAAACTGAACCAAACTTTATGAGTATGCTTGAATCGTTTACACTCTTAAATGTATGTGACCTCCTCCTCCCCCCTCTTAAGTGTCCAAAACATGTTAAGAATCTTATACCCTCCAAAAACACAGAGATTGAGAGATACCAATTGATACCCATGTTCAGTTGTTTGCTTGCATACGTACTGGCTAAATTCGTTCGTTCATTGCACACTTTTTTTTTTTTTTGGTTCAAAGCTCATTCATATATCTCAGATGTTTATCCCGTTTTGATGCGACTTGCCTTTGCTAATTTATCAGGAGAGTAGGCAACCAGTGAACGGAGCTCATCTTAATTGCTTGTGGCCACGGACGCGTGGGGGGGATCATTCGAAAGCGAACCGAATTCCATTAGCCGGCCCGATTTCAAAATTGAACCCAAACTGAATTACCTTTCAAATCAAACCAAAATATTTTAATTAATTGAGTTTGGTAACCGAACAATCAAATTACATCATAACTTGTAAAAACCCAAAATCATGACGGCTTGTATGCCATTTTAATCCGGGAAAATAAAAATTAGTTATCCTATTTGAATCCGAATTTGGAAAAATATATCACATCCCATAAAATATTATAAATTTTAAGGTAATAGCATCATTATTTTCAATATTCAAACATGAAATACAAGTACATATTGGTCATGGCAAGAGAGCTTGCCGTCTCTATAATAGCTAAGCTGCAGAGGGGGCTTTCTCCGACTAGCCCATATAGAACTAACTTGTCAGCAATATGTGAAAGAAATTTCTTCTTTCCTAGCAACAAACTATAGATATAAAAGATGTAAAGGGTAGGAGGGAGAGAAGCGGCGGAGTAATTTGTTGCACGAATTGATCTGCTTTTGCTACGTTAGTGTGTCCTGGTTGGAAAGAGATTCAGAATCAAGCAACCGCCCTCACAAAAGTAGAGGCAATGTGTGGGTGGAGATCATTTGTTCATTAATTGAGTTCGTAGCATAGTTGCACGAAGTGGCCGATTCTGAATATAAAATCAGCCGATTCTAAATAGTCGATTCCGAATGGAATCGGCCGATTTAAATCGGATTGGAAGCCTTACACACTTGCTAACTTATTCATACCTTTTAGTTTCCGCATTTGACAATTAGAGACAGGACATCAATCATGCAAATATATTAGCAAACTGAAAATTTTCCCACAAGGGCACTTGGTTATAATACGAAAATTTTATGTAAAATTCTTTTTAAAAATAATTGTGATGATTTTTTTATTGCAATTATAAAAAATAATATTTATCAACTGCAATTGTAAGAGGAATTTTGTTCAAAAGATTGAAAAATATTCAACCCCCTTATTTATTTTGTAACATTTTATAAAAAAATTAGAGAATAATTAGTATCAGCAATAATTTTATATTAGCTTGAACAATTAGATTAGATGAATGGTTGGATGGTCGCGATTGTTTTGTCTAAGCCAAAAAAATTACATGTACATAAATGGTTATATTTGAATGTTGTTGATATCCTAGTATTAGATGGTGGCATGTTGATTGGTGATTGATGATACTAAGTCATCTTATAACTATAATACTTTTATTATTTTAGCAAACTGAAAATTTTCTAGTAAGGGCATTTGATTGTAATGACAAATCTACTCGTGTTAATAAAATTTGAACTCAATACTACTCTAATTAAAAGTAGAAGATTTGATCAATTAAAATATAATAAAATAAAAAATAATAAAATAATAATTTATCTTCTCGTTCAATTAGAATATTGTTTAATGTCTATAAAAATTTATATCTAAGATATTAAATTAGTATAATTTATCTCATTATTTAATAAAAGATATCTGTGAAATTAAAATTTATTAGTAATATAAATCAAACACGATGAGATTTCTTGCCTAGTTTTATATAAAATTTCAAAAAAAAAATTGTGTAAAGATATTTTTATTATAAACATGCAAAATAATATTTGACAATCACAATCATAAAAAAATTTATGTTCAAACTTCAACAATTTGAAAAAAATCAACCTCCATTTTATAATGTTTAATAAAACTTTTATACAATACTTTTACTACTTTATATTTTTTCTACATTTAACCAAACATGTTTTTTAACAGTCATCGTTACCACTTAATATTTTTTAAATAATGTCATCGTTACCACTTAATATTTTTTAAATAATTGGGATTACATCAAAGCAACCAAACACCCCATTATCACAAGAGATATTCTTGTATATTAGAAAATGGTTTGGAGCATTTGTTGATGGCAAGGCTATCTTAAATCTTGTTCTTCTCTACATCCCCTTTCTTACGTGGTCATCCAACAGCCACATATTTATCAGATCTGGATTATTTTTCTCCTCTTGATAGCGAAAAGTTTTTCGTTTCATAAACTTTCATGAAAAAACATTCATGCAAGTGGATCACAGTTGCCATGCAATTGAACTCGGCATTGAAAGCTGTGGCCCTGTTATGATCGATGAAAGATTTTACACGCATTCAAATCTTGCCGAGGACAATCATAGAACAAGTACTAACGTGAAAGAATGCGCACACAAGTACAGGAATGCACATGTAATGGCAAGGATGAATACATGGTTTGCCATGGACAGTCCATTGCATGAAGATCTCAGCCTGCTCACTCGGAATGTGCTCGACACACAATAATGTCATGTATGCAATTGCAAACTGCCGATAGTCCTCTGTTCGTAGATGGTAGATGAAGTATACGATGAAATCTTATACTTCACTGGGGATCAGAAATAATTTTGGCCAAGCAGTTGAAAAAAAAATCTTTGGTTTGCTTGATTAGTAGGCTCGTATCTGGCCACCATAACCATACCGCATCAGAAGTTCTTCATCTTGCCGCCAATTTTCTTTCACCTTTACTTCAACCTGCACCATCAATATATACAAATTTTCGTATGTACTTTTTCATTACATGGACACAAACCTGGTAAATTTCATCATGTAGTACCTCAAGATACACTTTCTTCTGTAGAAAATCTTCAATATCAAGCCGTGCAGCTGTTGCCAGTAACTTGAGAGCCTTGCCCTCCTGCAGAGTTTAAGGTAAATAACTCTATTTTCAGGAATTCATGATGATGCCTATAGATGATCGTGTTTTAAAAAAAAAAAAAATTGAAAGGAAGATTTGTCAAGAAAGGAACGTAGGTGGTCATTGGGGAAAAAAATTTTAATAATAACACAGCAATGTGATAATGTTCATGAAAACTACTCTTTACGAGAAGTCAATCAGTCACCGGTAGCTTTGCTTGTGTCTACTACTACTAATGACCGAAGTGGACTTGTTTATAACTTTCCAACTGATTTCAAAAACCAAACTATTCAGGAAAACACAATATCCATCATCACTATCTCTATTACAATTTGCAAGTTCAGTAATGAAAACACAAATTACTTAGTATGCCCTCCAAAATAAACGATGCAAATAAAAACTTGATGCCAACATTGCAACCAGCTTAATGACGCAGCATGGAATTAATAAGGACATAACCTGTAGTCGTTTCTCTACAGAGCTAGTAACCATCACATAATTGATATAATACTTAACTACTTGATGAACAATATAAATTCAGAATACAGAAAATGGGATCATTAGTTAATGAAGCTGTTGCAACATTTCAAGCTATGAACAGGATGCCTATTTCCCTCAAATTTATGAAATCTTAGGATCTGTTTAAATTTCGTTTTAATCAGTAAAACAGATCAACGGAACAATCAATGGCCAATCATACCATTTAGTTCAAAAGGAAAAAATCAAATGAACAAGTCCCGAGAAAGTAACCTCACACAACATACCTTCCCAATCAGAATGATTTTTTGTGAATTCCTCTCCACAATGATCTCCACTACAATATAATCTTTGGAAGTTGGTCTACTTTTGTAAGTTACCACATTGACCTATGGACATTTGAACTGGAAAAACATAAATCAGGTAGCTAATGAAAGGAAGAGTTTATTACTTCGGAATAGATTGAAATCACAAACCACCTGACATGCGTAAGGAACTTCATTTCTATATTGTGTGAAAATCTTTTCTCTGACGATTTCTGCCACAAAGAATCTTTCTGGATGCTCACTGGCGATGTCCTAAAGGTCGAAAAGTGCTATCAGCAAACCATGAGGAAAAGATATAGCACAAGTACCAGAAAAAATCAAAGAAGAGAGAAAAGGGACCAAAGTTTACTGGCAACAACACATAATAACATAAACCTCCACCAACAATTGTGGAGAATTTTACATGTTCTTGCCACAATGAACCTCAAACATCTAGTCACAATCGAATGAGACTTGCCTCAGTGAAGCCATGAACACAGCCTAGCAAAGAAACTCAGTGATGCAAAGATCTTCACAAAAAAAATTGGCTCACTATTTCAGAAATAAAAATAAGAAACATGCTGTCAGGTCCTCTAGAATAAATCAAGTACCTTTGGATAGTAAGCTGGACCAAAAGGAAGTTTGGAAAGTATCCATTCTTTAACGTCCTCCACTCCATGACCATACTTAGCACTCACAGGAATGACATCATCAACATCAGTATTTTTTTGATACCACTGCACATAGCCAAATTACTGGTATTTAAGTACGTCTCAAAATCTTGCTAAATGATTTTTGGGGCTTTTGACATAGCAAAGGGTCCTGGAATTGACTTTGAAGTTGCATAGATACGTAGCAAAAGAAATGTCAGGAAATCAGAATCAATGCCAATTATCGCAACTCAATACAGTTTTTTTTATTTCATCACTATGTACTTTTCCACTATTTTAAAATTTCAGAAATATCGCAAATATGTATAGCCAACTCAACAGAACAAATATATTTTGCAATAGGACAATAATATTTCCTCGCATCACCTGTTTTAATCATGTTCTGTAAAAGGAAACAACCAGAATAACATCAAGATTTTACAAATTGAAATACAACAATTTGCTTAGATGGGTTCTTGATGCAAACTGCCGTCTGAATTTTTAAATCAACAACTACTCTTACATAACAAAAGACAAATAAAAGGTTCTCGCCCAATTCTCAATTCATTTCAACTCAAGCATATCTTGATACAATGAGGAAGCCCTGTTTTATATGCAAACAAAACACTAAAATCATTTAATACATTCCTTAGCTCCTCGTATTCTCTTTTATTTATTCAAAAGTGTCTCCTCAATATGTGGTGTAGAAGTGACTCCTTGATAATTGTAAATGTAATACATCACTTCTCAAGTTAACTTTTATCTTTTCATGAATATCGATCTTTCACTATTGTGGAATTCCAGTCTGATTTGCATAGATTATGTCCATAACTTGTGGCATTATCGTGCTATTATACAATAAGGTTCTCATTGAGAAAATTTAGAATCTCAAAGTTCCAACAAATCATATATACAATCCAAAAGTTCCAGCTAATCATATATACAATCCAAATAAATGAAATATAAAATAGTTTGTGTTTCATACCTCAAGTTTCTTTGCAATTTCACCAGGCTTGATCAAGTCCTTCTTGTTTAAGACAAGCAGAACTGGCAGCTCCTCTTTATCACTCCCGACCCCTTCTTGCAAGACCTCATCAATCTGAATAACAAAAGAAGATAAATTGGAGGCATTTTGACACCAATAAAGAGCTTTCTTAGATAAGAAGATCACCTTTTGAGGCATTTTGCTAGCATCTACGACAACCAGGACACAGTCTGCATTAATAGCAGCATTCTTCACATTCTTCATCATCATAGAGTCCAACTTGTGCATTTTCTTTTGAATAACACCGGGTGTGTCATATAGAATCATCTGCAAACTATCCCATTCAATTATATAAATAAGCTCCGAAATCTCTGCAAACTATCCCATTCAATTTTATGGATAAGCTCGTAAAGTTTACAATCTAAATACAAACAGTTCCGCCATATAAATTCAAACATTAAGCTCAAGAGTAGTTGAACAAAGTAAACACTCATCAATGTACCTGGTAATCTGCATCGGAACATATGCCAAGGATTCGGTGCCTTGTTGTTTGAGGTTTATCTGTCACTATGGAGAGCTTCTGCCCCAACATTTGATTAGAAAGAGTGCTCTTCCCAACATTCGGCATCCCCAGTACTGCTACATACCCTATGTATCACTGTAACCCAGGTTAGCAATTGTAGGGGTGCTCAGCCTGATTGTGGGCTCAAGCTTTAAGTTGAGCCAATCCATAGTTGAGCTGATTAAGTTTGAACCTTGAGCTAGCTTGATTTATTTTCATTTATACACCCTTTAGCATAGTTTACACAATGCCTTTAGGAACGAAGATATCTCAATTTCTCATCACATTGCATATGGAACGCACTACTGTCTGTAAAAACCTAATGTGAAATTCAATTTTCTAACCAAATGCTAAGCCCAAGTTCACTTCTAAGTCTAAGTCGGGCTTCTATCAAGTTGTATCAACAAGTACAGAGCTTAATCCTTCCACGAACGGTCCTAGGCCCACTCGCAAAGGCCTAAAGCATCATCAATAGTATTGAACAGCTCTACGAGCAAAGTAAAAAAGCTTAATTGTTCAATGAGCAGTCTAACAAATAGTAATAAACAGCACTAAGAACAACGAAAAAAAAGCTTAATTCTTCCATGAGCAGTCTAACAAATAGTAATAAACAGCATTAAGAACAAAGTAAAAAAAAAAGCTTTATCCTTCCAAGAGCAGTCTAACCAAAATAAGAACAGAGTATATATGAAAAAAAAAAGGAAAGTAAGAACGTCCACATACCGCTCCGGTGGTTTGGATTGGCGGCCTCATCGAGCTCCTCCATCTCGTAATCATCCAGCAACGCCAAGCTCCTATCCGGCTTCTCGCTCAAAGAGAGGAGAAACCCGTCCTCGGAGGAGCTGTCCCAGTCGCCTTCGCCCTTGTCCTCCCGGCTGAACCTCCCCACCTCGGCGAGCTGCCGGTCCAGCAAAAGGTGGCGACTTTTGGGTCGGGAGGGAGCCCCGAGAAGTGGGATTGTCGGGGAGGGGCGACATGGGAAGTGGGTGACGAGGAAGCGCGGAGAGGTGGAGAGAGGCTTGTCGATGGGGGTAGGTGGTCGTGGTGGGATGCGAAGGGTGAGCTCCATCGCAGCTCCCTCCGCCCAAGATGGTTAAGAGGAGGAAGGTGACTTTTTTCTATTTTCTTTTTTCTTTTTCTTGTTTTTAAAAATTAATTTTGTTATGCTTTTGGCACATAGAACGAAGCAGATAGTAAAGTTAGTCTCCTCAATTTTTTGGGAGTTTTTTTTTCTCTTTTTTTTTCGGCCTCTTAATTTGATACAAAGTCAACTCACCGCTGAGCCATCTAATTTTAAAAATAAATAGCGCCAAATATTTTTAAAACTAGCACCATAAACAATTTACATCTGATTAATGGGGTGACGTGATAATACCAAAAATAAATAAAATTAATTAATGTATAAAATGATATATATAATAATTAAATAAAATAAATTATTATATTATTTGATTTTCCATCTAGGTTATTTGTTAAACTCGCACGTGAGATAAAATATTATTAATTTTTTTTATAAAATTAGAGTTAAATGAATATATAATTTTATTAATTATTAAATAGCGCTTGTCATTTGGGCCTAAATGAGATGGAATCATGCCTGTTCGACACTTACACTCTTGATTCTAAAGTTGGGCCATTCTTAGTTTTTTCTTGTTCCTAACTAGTCGCCACAAGGTTATGTTAGGGAGGTTTTATTTTTTATTATTTATTATTTTTTTAAGCGAAGGTATTAAACAGAAAGTTGGATTAAGTCTATTTTTATTTTTTGATTAATGTCTTAAAATTATTCTCGAGATGTGGGGGAAGAAGAGGAACAAGCAAGGAGGTGATGTGCTGCTCCTTCCCCTGTTTGTTATAAGTTATAACTAGGGGTGTAAACGAGTCAAGCTTGCTTGCGAGCTTTTTACGTTCGGTTTAGCTCGGCATGGCTCGTGCTCGTGCTCGTTAATTTTGTGCTCCAAAAAATACTCGGCTCGAAATTAATAAGCTCGTTGAACAACGAACAGAGCTTGAGCAAATGAATGTTCGGCTCGGCTCTGCTTGAAACTCGAATTCGATATATTTAAACTCGAAAAAATGTTCGGTTCGGTTCGGCTCGTAAATATTATTGAGGTCACATTAAACTTATATAGTGTTTAAAAAAAATTTAATCTTATATAAGTGAGCACAAAAATATTCACTAGGCTCGAGCTCGGCTCGAACTCGGTTCGAGCTCAGCTCGAACTAAGCCCAAACACTATAAATTTTGAATAAACTCAGCTCGGCTCGTTTATATTAAAGCTTGGCTCGTTTACATTTTATATCGAGCCAAACTCAAGCACACTACTACTCGGCTTGGCTCGACTCGTTTACACCCTACTTATAACCCATTATTTGCGTCCACGTGCAAAGTCTATAGACGCCACCAACGGACGCGCATGGGACGCCAAAAATCGTGACCGTTGACGATCCGATCATCAATGGTCAAAGTTGTGTGGCGTTCACCTGTTGGCGGACGCAATAACCAATCCTATGCCAATAGTCTGTGATAATGATTTTTGTGATCAAACGGGACAAGCGTGTGGTTGCCTTGCATAAGATTAAAACATGTATGATACAGATAATTCATAAACCTGCAAATGAGAACAAGTTCCAACCAAAATTTATTTGGAAATCTATTCTTATTTTACAATTTCCAATGAGAAACTTAAGTGTTCTTCAGATTATCGGCCAATTCTACTTAACAGCTAAGGAAGCACAGTATAGTGGAGCTTCCCAATACAAAGACTGAAAAATCACATTGTTCCAACTAACAATTGTTGGGAAAGAATTAAATACGTACATATACTATCGATCATATCTCTTGCTATAATTAATAAATCTCCGAGTAGAGAAACTAACTAATGAGTTAGTTTTGAAGGAAAAATGCTTGTGTCGTCGATCAGTTAACTGCAACCCCTGCAGAGAAAAAATTGGTGCTGTTTTGTAGGCCATTGCCCTGGTTTCCAGCACCGCCGCTAGATCCTACTTTATTAGCTTCGGACAAGTTGAGCACTTGCACTGCCTCTTCTACTTTTGCAGCCAAAGCTTCGGGTGACTCCAATAGAAGTAGAAGCTCAGAGTTGTCCATCTCTAGCAACATCCCAGTTATTTTGGAGGCAAGATCAAACTGCCCAATGCACAAAACGTATCAATCAGAAAGACATGCCAATGACATGAAAAGAAATGACAAGAAATGTGAATGAGAAACTAATTAAACCTTGAGTTTCTCAACAAGTGGAAAGAGATGCTCCCCAAGTATCTGCTTTTGTTCCTGAGGAGTAGCTGCGGCAAGTATGCTGGTGAGCATCTCTAGATCTCTCCCTTGAATGGCAGCTCCACCTTCGGGCAACTGAGAACTGTCATTTCGGCCATTGTTGTTAGTCTGTGAACGCCCATGAGGAACATATTTCATCTGCCCACCACGCTGCCAAAAGGCCCAATCACAAATGATCCGCTAGAAGTATATAGAATTGCTATTTAAGTACCCAGATGATCAGATTATATATCACACATCTCTAATTCATAGCATAGCAAAAGCCATAGAAGGAGCCAATTTATGGTTTCATGGACACATACATGTTGGTAGCTTGCACCATCCTTCGATGAATTTGTTGTCTGTCCAGCTGGGAGAAGAGATTTATTGCCTTGTGGAAAAGCCTGCCCATTCATTCGTCCTCTGTTTTGTCTATGCTGCCTTGGTGCACTTGGCATCTGCAGAACATAGAAGGCACAAACTTTTGCTTTAGTATGCTTACAAGTTGACAAAATAGAACACTAGCAAATTACCAAGAGAAGACCCACCATGGGAAATGGCATCGATTGGTAAGGTCTTGTAGGTGGTGGAAACGAGCCATTCGTCCATCCTGGTCTCATACCAAGAGGTTGGTACACGAGACCTTGCCTTGGAGGCAAGTGTGGAACAACTCCAGGAGGACCACCATAGAACAGAGGGGGATATCCTGTGGGCAAGAGGGTAGTTGGTGATCCAGGCAAACCAGTCATGACCTGTGCATGTTGTATCTGTAATAGGGCACGCCTATCCTCCTTTCTTTGTGCAACAGTAACATACAATGGCTTTCCATGGAGCATAAATCCTAAACATGAGAGCATGTTAGTGATATTTTTCATTAGTATTTACGCATGTTGTGCAAAAGTTTGATGCATCATATATATATATATATGGTTAAGAAAATATATACCATGTAAGCCATTTACAGCCTTGTTTGCTTCATCAGGAGTGGAAAAGCACACAAACCCAAAACCCCTTTTGTTTCCCTTCTCATCCCGCATGAGTTTAGCCGATATTATTGTACCAAACTGGCTAAAACGCTCTCGCAGTTCATCATCACTAACACCATCATCAATGTTTTTTACGTACAAATTTGAACCCTGAAAATGGAACAACACTTGAAAGTGAACATCAAAGAAAATGAACAATGGTAGTGATAAGCGCAACCTTGTATTTTTGCATTCTTTCATTTCGTTTCTCCTCAAACTGACGAAGCAAAACTTGAGTGCGTTCGGCCTTTTTTTGTGCTCTAGCTACATACAATTCTTTGGATCCTTCACCAAAAATGAAGAACTCATTAACAATAGATATTTGAGCTTCCACTATGTCAGTTAGAAGTAGTGAAACCAAAACATACCTAGCTGTGCTCCATTCATTTCTTCTATGGCCTTCTTTGCATCCTCTGGATTTTCATAGTTTACAAACCCAAAACCCCTAGAAATTCCATGGTCATCCTTTGAAATAACTAAATTAGCTATCTTCCCAAACTTAGAGAACTTCTCCGTAAGAAGTTCTTCGGTAACATCAGAATCAAAATTTTTCATATAAAGATTAGTAAATTTAGCATCTGGGCTGAGTACAACTCTGTCACGCTTCTTGATGAAATTGCCCACGTATCTGTAAAAGATAACAAACAAAACGCTTCAATAAATATCTTGTAACTAACAAGAGAGACAACTAAAACGAAATAATTTATGATGCCTTTAACTGTTAACATTGTGGAGATACGAGGAAGCAAAATCATGGCAGGAGATGAAAGAACAGAAGATAAAGGGACGCACATTTCTTTGCCTTCAACGGTTGTGCCATTCAAACTCTCAATGGCAGATTTTACAGACTGCTCTGAATCAAATTGAACAAACCCAAAACCTTTACTCTTGCCATCAGATGAGACAGCAACTTTGCATGATATTATAGTACCATAGACAGAGAAGAGATCTTGAAGCTTCATGCTATCAATTTCTTCATGCAAATTCTGAAAACGTGTACATGAGTATGATCTATTAGTTAAAAATATTCAAACACCAAACAACCATTTGTTTAGAAAATGGGAACAAAGTTTTTCACAAAACTATGCCTTGACAAAGACATTGCCAATCCCACTTTTCCTAGCATCTGGGTCTCGGTGTGACCACATAACCCTTATTGGTTTCCCATTCAATGTAGTGTGATTCAACTTTTCAATTGCTTTTGTTGCTGCTCAAAACAGCAAGAATATATAATAAGAGAATTGTAAGGCTGATAAAAAAAAGGAAAATGCAATGGATCCGGAAACATTAAAATATTTGCAGAAAAAAAGGAAAAAATAAAAGAGATAGAAACATTTAAATAACAAATGATGAAGAAAAAGATTCAGCAGGAAGTTAATTCGACTAGCTAAGCAAATATTGATGGAAAAACAAAATGCCCTCTTTTTAACTTCTAATCAACAGGGAAAAAGTGGCTAAAATAATAAAAATTGAATGGAGTAAACTCCACAGGAAGAAATGAAGAACTAAAAAGTAAGCACTCTGACCAAATGGGAAAAAAAGCCGGATCGCCTAAGCTCAAGCACCATTCAATTTCAACCCTTACCTCAAGAAAATGAAAGAAATTGGTGTTTTTTCTATAATCAAATCACTGTTAGAAGTGATCAACGCTACATTCATATATTCATAATTTGACATCAATTAAGAGATGCAATCACCACCACACCAGAAATCAGAACAATTGATACAAAACAACAAAGCCTAATTGGCAATCCAAATCAAAGAAATAAAAAAGCAAAGTCTGATTAATTAAGGATCATAATCAAGACCAAGAAACAGCATAGTAGTCGATCAATTTACATAAAGGAAAAAAAAAAGATCCAAAAAGGATCAGTTAATGATACCATCTTGGGTAGAGAGGAAATTGACGTAGCCAAAGCCAAGAGATCGCCGGGACACCTGATCCCGGCAGACCCTCACGGAGACGACGTTACCAACGCCAGAGAAGGCGTCGATGAGGTCGCTGTCACTGACGCTCTCATCCAAGTCTCCGACGTAGAGCGACGCCAGCGGCGGAATGTTGGGTCCATCCGCCATTACTGTTATTATTACAACCTTCTACGTCGTCCAATATTCAACTCTTTACAGACAAATTAAAAAGATAGATGGAGATAAGAAGAGCAGAAGAAAACAAAGGCAAAAATGGAAATGAAGAATTGAGAATAGAGATTGAACAAGTCTGGTGTTAGCGAGGAAAAGGAGGGAATCGAGTGGGAGAAGATTAGGGAGACAAGTAGGGGGAGTTGTGGGCAGGGTGAAGTTTGATGCTCTACGTACACCCGCATGCATGAACGCCCTCCAAGTTTCAACCCCCCAACGTATAGCGACTAGCTGATTGGTTTTTCCCGCAGGTAGAAGTAGGTGGAACCAAAAGTTGTGCATGGCCTCTTAATCCCTTGCCACTTTGCTTCCCTCCTTCATTCATTCAATAATTGGCTATTCCATGTGTTGTGGTTGATTTTCGTGGGGGGGGGGGGGGGGGGGGGGGGGGGGGGGGGGGGGGGGGGGGGGGGGGGGGGGGGGGG
>JAVDBV010045881.1:0-12305 GCA_032619315.1 Piper longum
GAAAACCCTCCTGAGTCAAAAACCACGGGACAACAACAAGCAATTGACTACTTCAACCAAAGATTACAGCTATCAAACATATAGAGATGTACAAAAGATTACTCACCCAACCTATACAATTCAGATTACAAGAATTCTCTCTCTCAATACTCGTATAAGATTAAATTAGTGAATTAATATTGATCTCTCTTCTTATCTCTATATCTCTCTTTTTCTCTCACATTTCTGTCTCTGCCTCTTTTTTTTTCAGAATGAGGAAAATGAAGCTCAATTTATAGAAAAACTTTGAGACCCTTCATCTTCCATGGAACAACAAACAACCACTTCTGTTGGTATTCCGAGATTCTTTTAGTATTCCGAGTATGACAATTAGCTACATATCATTAATATAATTACAAATATTAACAATTCTGACTCCTCGGATGTTCCGATTTGTTGTTTTTTGTATGAATGTTAGCCTGAGCTTTGATGATTGATTATGGCATCTTCCTTAAGGCCCTGTATAAGACTATTCATGCAACTATTGTCATTCTAGTTTTATGAGATTCTGATGTCTAGTATTTTGAGTTTATATATGTTTGTGATGGATTAATTGGAAATTTGGGTTCTAAAGATTTCGTGACTCAAAAAATGAACGTTGAGATGAATCCTTTTGAGACAAATAGTTTTGATTTTTGAGCAGTTATGTGATTTGTTGGATGTATTATTTCCTAATTCTTTTATTAAAATTTGTTTACTTTATTTGTTATATCTTATATCCCGATGACTTTTATATTGTGACAATTGAATAAACTCCGGCCGGCCTTCATCTTATAAAATGCTTGCTCCTCAAGTCAAGCAGCCACTCTCAATGAGAATAATTATGCCACGAAATGTCATAGAGAAATAATATCCCAGGTGAAAACTAAAGTGAATGTTCATCTTTCCAACAAGGTATGAAATTCTTTATGATCAAAAGTTACTCTCAATTCTGAATGGTCTTTTAATTGAGACAAAATCCATTAGATGCCATGAAAATAACTATTCAAGGACAAGGATTACATGTCATGAACAAAGAAAATAAGAAGCAATCATCACACTCCCCCATTACAGCTCCAAGGATTGCCTCCCCCTTTCCACTCCCAACACACCTTACCCTTCTTGTTAAATTGACTAACAAGCTACTAAAGATGGTTTATCTTGGCCTCTCACCTTCCCTAAATCGAAGTATCTCCACTCCCAAGTAGTCAATCGCGCCTTGAACAGCAACATGAGGCTTGCCAACAGTTACACGAACAGCAGAAATTTGAGGAAATTTCATTAACGTAGTATTTGCAATGGGGTAAGTATTATGAACACACATTTCTATAGCAAGTTGAGATGAATGAATTGTATGAATTTACCCTTAAATATCAATGTACCTAACAGTATCTGATAAGCAATCCGTTTAACCAGGCATCCATATCCTCCTTGATTACGTGCAACATTAGAAAGTTCCTTATATTTATTTACTTGAGTATAAAAGCTTGAGTCCTTATTAGTTGGTTTCCTAATTTATGTAGAGTCTTAGTTCTTGTCCGACTTGAGGAGTAAGTTCTTTTATAAGTTATATTAGGAGTTTGATTTAATTGGGAATCTTATTCTATTTTCGGAATTATTGTTAGGCATATTCCTTATATTGGTCAAATTAGGACTTTAAGATTTTTGCCTATAAATATTGGCTTCTCCAAACATTGTAAGTGGTTTTTTTTTGTTATTATTGAAGAATAGTATTAATCAAGATCCAGTTTGTCACAATTTTCTACTGTTCTTTACAGATTACTTAGGAGAAGATTAATTCGGCATTGAAATCTTGCATCAGCGAACAAGTTAGAATTCAAAAACAATGCTACATAAAAGTGACACTTGATGCATATTTTGCACAATTTTTCAAAATTTCCATTGCCATTGTCATTGAGATTATTATACACTCATTGACAGGCCACATAGGTAGGTTACTAGTATGAATAAATCAATCCAATATACTCAGGAATATGAAGTTGAAAAAAAGAGGAAAAGAGAAACTGTTTCTTACATGGACGTAGTTGTTGATGTGTCCATCTTTGTTTGGTTCAGTAATTAGGTCAATTTGTTGCACAACCATTCACCATCAACAATGTACTTGTATTCATAGCGTCCTTCCTAAGAATTTTAGACAAGTATGATGACGAAAAAAGATCTAGATATAAAGATGCTTCTTCATTGCCCCTACGAAATCTGAATGTGTCAATTTAAAGAGTCGAATTTAAAGAAATGAACATCTGAGATAATTCATATCTTGCTATGTAGTCAATTCATATGATCCAACATGATGCAACAACCTAAAAGAACAAACATGCAGATTGGCCAAGATGCTTTAAGGGTATCTTGGTTTTGAGTTTTAACTACCAAACAGGAATTTAGCACTGGGTTTTGCTTGTGAACTGATGAAGAACTATCAAAGAATATTAGCTACATTAATGGATTTTATATATTTTATAACCATTAATATCATCTTTTCTCATGGTAACTTCCAAGATGTGTATAATGAAATATGAGTTCTAGACTTATAATTCATCAAAAAAATTGGCAAACAATGTGATATTTTAAAATTTCATTCCCAAAAGAAACCAACTTTATAATGTTGTATGTGAAATGATATGATTTATTAACAATGAAGCTAACAAGCAAAATAGAAAGATGGCAGGTTTAGAACATACTGGCAATTCCTTTTCCAATAACCATGTTCCTTGGCCTTCGTATAAATTTAAAGGAATGCTCTGTTTTTTGTATGAATGTTAACCTGAGCTTTGATGATTGATTATGGCATCTTCCTTATGGTTCTGTTTAAGACTATTGATGCAACTATTGCCATTCCAGTTTTAAGAGATTCTGATGTCCTGTATTTTGAGTTTACATATGTTAGTGATGGATTAATTGGAAATTTGGGGTACAAAGATTTCGTGACTTGAAAAATCGAAGTGGCTGCTGAGCTTGCTCGCAATGCTATGTATGATGCCACCTTCAGAGATGGAGCCAGTTGTGGTATTGCTATTCTTGAGTTAAATTGTGTGCAATTGTCTATGTTCAACTGGTCCAACCTTATGAGATTATCAAAAAAACACCAAAAACAGAGTGAACCTTAAACCAAATACAAACTCCCACTGAAGTAGCGTATAATCAAATGATAGAACACCCATATGAGCAACATGCTTATTAAAGACCTTGGATGGTAAACTTTTAATAAATAGATCCGCAACCTTGGTAGGAGGATCTGCAACTAGATCATGACTAGCATCAACCTCTATAACTTCCTCCATGTCCTTGCTACCTAACTTCATGAAACATTTATCCACCTTCACCATCTCCGATCCACAAATGGGGCAGTTTGAACGTGCCATGGACCATTCATCGATGCATTGGAGATGAAATGCATGGCCACAGACTGGCAACAATCGGACGAGCTCCTCCTCCTGCAACTTCCCCAAGCAGACTGCACAGTCTGTTGAGCACCAAACATGGCCTTATGTAGTAGGCCGTTATGATGGAGGGATTGGAGAATCCTTGTCTTCTTAACTGGGGAAGGTCGTGTTTTGGTTGGGGCTCGTGAGATCCATTTTGTGGTATACAAAAATGAGCAGAAAGTTTAACAAGCTAGGGGCGATGTGACAATTTCATGGTTGGTTTGCTCACTATGTAAAGTCTAATAATTTTTGCCGGCTAAAGAGCTGGATAAATATCGGATAACAATGTTGGAAAGGGTGATTAAAGGCCAGAAGCCAGATTTTCTTGTTCTTTTTGGACTTGAGAGTATTGGCTTGTTGAAGATTGATGGACTAGTTTTGATTTTATATTTGATGGGTTTGGCAACACATTACAGGTCATATGCATCGTAGATATATTTCATTGCTGCCAAATTTCAGTACCCCACTGCATGGTAAATATAAAATCACTACATTTGAGGTGGGCATGGGAGTCTAACCACCGGGTCTAAAGTGTTTCTGACTGAATTTGATCATCGAAGAGCATGATTAGCTCTGAACAACTCTGACTAACTCGGTGTCACACATAAAAAGCATACAAAAAATGAATAAGCTAAGAGTTGCGAAAACTAAAATCATTTTTTTTTATGATAAAGGGTTAAAAAAGCAAGCATATTTTCATATCCGATATTAACCAAGTAGTATTTTTTGTAACAATTTATAATTATTCTGAGCCAACATTATCTAATATTACAATGATCTAAGGTCTCTCATCTTCATCTTATAAAATGTTTGCTCCTCAAGTCAGGCAGCCACACTCAATGAGAATAATTATTCCACAAAATGTCATGGAGAAATAATATCTCAGGTGGAAACTAAAGTGAATGTTCATCTTTCAAACAAGATATGAAATTCATTATGATCAAAAGTTACTCTCAATTTCTGAATGGTCTTTGCATTGAGACAAAATCCATTAGATGTCATGAAATAACTATTCAAGAACAAGGATTACATCTCATAAACAAAGAAAATAAGAAGCAATCATCATACTCCCCCATTACAGCTCCAAGGATTGCATGCCCCTTTCCACTCCCAACCCACCTTACCCTTCTTGTTAAATTGACTAACAAGCTACTAAATATGGTTTATGTTGGCCTCTCACCTTCCCTAAATCGAAGTATCTCCACTCCCAAGTAGACAATGGCGCCTTGAACATGAGGCTTGCTAACAGTTACACGAACAGCAGAAATTTGAGGAAATTTTATTAACGTAGTATTTGCAATGAGGTGAGCTACTAATTCAAGAAGATACTAAGATGGACCTTACACATTCTCCTTGACTATCCTGCATCTCCACACATTTCTACAGAAACTTGAGATGAATGAGTTGTACAAATTTACCTGTAAATATCAGTGTGCCTAACAGTATCTGAAAAGCAATCCGTTGAACCAGGCATCCATATCCACCAAAAACTTCTGACCTAGTTTCTTCTCTTCAGGTTTGGCTCCATGAAATCCGTGGAACTTCAGTCCCCTACGCACAAGGTTGTCTCTTTTTGGCAAATCTTTTTCATCCATAACTTCAGTAGAAAGAAGAGAAATAAATCAATTCTAAAAACATTTCTACAGGCCTTTAGGGTTCTTAATTCTCATTTCAGACAACAAGTGAGTAAATCTTTAGCTCTGAGTTGCTATCATTTGGTGCTTTTTCCATGTGAAAATTTTTTACCATGAGCACAAGAGTAATAGCCCAAAAAATTTAGTTGGGCGTTTGCTCAATTTACATAGTAATTTGATCAAGACAGTTCATTGACATATTTACAAATAAAAAAACTTTGGCAAGCACTTCACTCAATCGAATACTGGGAAGCTCTTTCACCAAGGCAATAATACTGTTTCACTAAGGCCCCATATCCGCATTTGGAGTAAATCCGAGTCTTATCATTTTCTACGTATAGTTGAACTGCCTTTTTAACATTTCCGCTTTTGCAATAGCCATGAATCATAACATTGTAAACAGAACTATGTAGAGTGCAGTCTTCCCTTACCATTGGCTCCAAGACACTTTCTGCCTCATTCATCAAACCCTTCATGCAAAACCCGTTCATAAGTGGGATTGCACTTTCAAGTTTGCAGGTTTCACAATGACTTATCAATGTCTCAAAAGTGATCTCATTAGGAATAGAATTCTATTAATATAACCTAAACAGCAGTTGCTTCGCTTCCTCGGTGCGTGCCAGTTTAGTTAGACCATTAATAAGAACATTGTAAGTAACGAGATCAGGAAGTATGCCCTTCACAACATTTCATCATGAAGTTGGAGAGCGTTACATATGTCACCCTCAATGGAGTAACCATTAATCAAAGTCATAAGTTAATTCATCAGGATTTAAGCTTCAGTTAGTCTCCTTTGCTGACAAAGACCGTGAATTAAAGAAGAATAAGTGTTGGAAGAATAATAAGAATAAGCTTTACATTATCCATTCGCAACCTTCTGGCCATTATATTGCATAATGTATGCACTTTATCCACCTTGCCATTCTTAATATAACCATTCAAAATTGTGTCGAACGTGACAACATCAGGTGTCGTCCCTTTTGCCTCCATCTTCTCAATAATATTCAATGCTTCATCCATCCCCATTAATTTACAATGTCCATTAACAAGGGCATTATAAGCTGTTAATGAAAGTAGAAAACCATTCTCTTCCATCTCCTTCAAAACATTGTTTGCATCTTCTAACATACCTTGATTACCAAATACATCAATCAATGACGTGCATGCTATCTCATTTGGAGTAAGACCTCTCTCACGCATTTGATTAACCAATTGCACAGCTTTGCACATAACATCTATCGTAGAAGTGTAAGTAACAACGCTTGGGGCAATAACTTTGTGAAACATTTCTTCAAGCAAAACCTGTGTTTGGTTTATATTTCCCTCCTTGCAGTAACCATTGATAAGTGTTATTATCTGTGATCCTGTCTGGTGGCAATCCTTGACCAACCATTTCAGTAATGAGAAGAAAAGCTTCTTCCATCTGCCCATTCTGACACAACCCGCTTAAAATAGCATTGTAAGTGGTCACAGTAGGCAAGCATCTACCATTGTATTAAAAGTAACCACGTTTGGCAAGCATCCTTTAAATTCCATCAAATCAAAATACCCCATTGCTTTCTGAAACTCACCATCAACTAAAAACCCTCTTATCAGGATATTGTAAGTGGAAATATTGCACGAAATCACATCTTGCAGCATTTGGTCATACAACCCCTCACCATCAGAAAGTGGCCTCCTTGATTTAAACATCGCATCCAATATTGTATTATAGGACAGAACACCCAGCATGAATCCGGAGGACTTGGCCAAATGAAGAACACTCAGGCCTTCTCTGGTATGTTTAGCTGGGAGTAGGACTTCACCAACAGATCAAATACCGAAGATGAGGTAGAATCACATGAAGTGTACGAGGCCTTGAGGGAGTTAAAACACTTTGAAGGAGTTTGGAGGTTCTGCAGTGATGACATTAACAGACAGCACCTGGGCCTACTTGAAGAGATGGAATTTGGTCAGGATGTGAAGAGCAATGAACTTTAGGACGAAGAGTGAAGAAACTGTGGTGAAGAGCCCATTGAAGAAATTTAAACATTAAAGGACGGGAGGATTGGAGTAGCAGGAGAAGATGGGAGGCAGCCTCTGGTGAACTGGGAAGACAGGGGACCCAAAGCTCGAGCAGCCGAGGAAGGGGAGTATTTAAGCAGAGTATAAGCTTTCTCAGCAATGGAGAAGGCGGAAGAGCTCATGTCTCTTGTCTTCTAATTCCTAATTCCACTTGCTCACCAAATTCCACGAAAGCCTCAAATTCAATCCACAATCATTGATCTGCAGAAAATACTACAATCAAAATTCTTCTATTCGTAATCTCATGGACGCTGGTTTAGGATCCATATCCCGACACTTCAGAGTGTCGAGTGGAAGACTAAGAAGAGGAGGAAGAAGAAAATTGTAAGCATGATAAAACTAGGCCTGCTTCTCAAGTTAAATTGTTCGATGGCATCAATTTCTTTCTTATCAAAATTTACCAAAAAGAAAGAAAACCCTACTGATGTTCTACCGATGAATGTTCTAAATTGAAATTTTGGCTTCTTGTTCCCAATTTGACCATACATTATTCTCATACAATAATGGAGCAGTCTTGTCGATATCTTTCTATTTTATAGCTGTTGCAGACGATGGTTGGATTCACTACGTAACACCCTAAGTCAGGTTCACTCTCAAGCAAGACTAGATTTCTTACGGTCGACTGAACCAACTCTTACTTCAATTAAGTTGATCAACCTGAACTTAAGCAAAAGGGATATACACCATCTCGGGTGTCTCAAGACGAAGAATACCACATTGCTCCATGTCACCATCACCCCACTCCTCCCAGGTCTGCTCTCTTCCTCCTTCGCTTCTTGGTTTTTTCTTTGAATTGGTATTGCAAAGTTGCCATCTTTTTGTCATCTCACTGTATGCTCGGTGGATTCCAGTCTTGTTTTTTATTGGGAAAGGTTGAGGCTTTGTGGGTTTTAGGTACCCTTTTGCTTGCTTTTTTGTTCACAGTGGTTAGTTGTGTGAACTGGTTAAGTTTTCATAGTGTGGGGATGCATTGATATGCAGATTGTTGTATTTGTATGTTAGGAATGGGCTCATTTTATATCTTATATGTGTATGTCAAGCCTGTTGTTTTTGGCCCGTTGTTTGGTGAGGCCTGTGTTCGTATGTGTACGTGCACATTTTGGGGTGTTTAGATGAATACAAGGTGATACATCCCTCTGGTCTGAACTTTAGCTGAATAGGGTGTTTTTATGCATAGATTGTGATTGTAACGTGCATTGTGAGATGTTGTTCAGTTTTTTTTATAAGTTCTTATATTTTTTTCATATATTAATAAAGTTTTTCTACATGTCTGGCAGTTGCAGTTTTAAATTTACCATTTTGTGGTCGAGTTCAATCAATTTTCAAGTTTGTAGATGCTTGATATAGAGCCTGCTGTCTTTGTATGCTATTTGATTCAATTCATAGGTACTTGTCATGACTTGTTTGGATGCAGTGTGTGTTATGTAAGTATGTATATTTTGGCCATTTTGTTGGTTGGGGACTATGTTTATCATTGCTTTATTGACCAGAGGGTTTGTAATTTGACATTTTGGCGACTTTTCATGTTTATATGAGTGCACGCTTAGCCAAATTGGGGTGAAACATATGGCTGAGCCTTTAGATGAATTGGCATTCTTTTGAAGTTGTAGGGACTACTACTATGGCGAACCATCCTTTTGTCGGACCTTTTTCCTCCCTGCTGGTGATGCTCATGTCATATAGCTGCGACATAATTTGTATATTTCTCTTTTTTTTGCATTTTATTATTTAATGTCTAGCAGTTGTAAATTCTAATTTGTCATTTTGATGGTCCAATTTAGTTAGATTTTCGAAGATGACTTTCATGTTGACTTCATTGATTAAGTTTGATGATCTTAACTAATTAAGTTTAGAAGATGGCTATTAATCGTAATACATCCATTTAGTGCTATCGGAAGCCTTCTATTCTCTGACCTGGTATTTACTCTCTTATGTGCAGCCATAGTCCTGCTTCTGTTGGAGAATGATAACATGCAGACAACTTTCATGCCCTATAATTTGCATGTGTGAGGGTAAAAAGTGAAGAAAGGTGGCTACTTTCAATGTTATAGTGACATGAGCGCCCATTTCTCCAATTTTTACTCTCTGACCTTTTAGGATCAGTTAAAGCACAACACGATATTTTGTTCTTGGTAATGTTAGGAGTTTGTGGTAAAGTTTTGAGCCTAATCTAACCAGTAAATAAGTATGAACATTACCCATAAGTACATCTTATGTTTCCTGTGATGTTTGTAACTATGAGCATGATTTGCGATTGTGTTATATATTAAGCCACAATTTTAAGCCAATAAAATCTGATAAAAATATATGATTCTCCAATAAGTGTCTAATTAAAATATATAAGTTTTGGGAATGGGTAAAATTCATCTAAGTATGTTTTGGTTGACAGTGTTAAAATTTTTGGTGAAAACCCTAGTTTTTTTCACTCCAGTTGTAAATTACCTTAATATAGCTTAATGGTGTTGCATTTGAGTGGAACTTGGTCCACACCTTACCCTATGTCTTGGTAGCACCGTGACAAACATTGGGGTCATTTGGTTAGGTTCCTAATTTTATTTGTGAATTTTCAGGTTGTTAGGGTCTAAATAGCTTCAGAAACAGCCCATCTAGTGACTTAATGATGTGAAAATTATAATACAATTGCACGTACCGAATCAATTAATAAAAGTGATAAAAAAATATCGTCCCACGAGGAATTACTAATAAAAATTCTCAGTGACCAAAACTAATTTAATTAATTAAACTTAAATGAAAGTAAATTCAAAGAGTGATTTAATTATGAATTAAGATTAAATTAATCTAACATGCAATATTTAAATTATATATTAACTTAAATGATACATCTGCACATAGCCTTATATCTGCCCCCCCTTGTTCAACTAATGATGCCAATCCGGCTTATTTATCCGGGCTTGGATTGGCTTAGTTGAACTGTAGGAGATACATGTTTAAAGAAAAATGATTGTCTGGATCTCCTTGATTTTCGACTAACTGAATACATTATACATTCTCTATTTCAGAATTTCCCTTAAATATTTTTAGCTTATTATCATTTCTTCGCAATAATAGTTACTCTCTTGATTTGTGTGGATAAATCTAAATGGTAAATTTAGCTGTACTTAAGTTGTTTGTTCTAACCACATTCGTCATGGACCCTTTCGGGTTATATATGGCTAACCTGAAATTTATGCAACATACTTGTCCTCTTATAAGTAATTACATTACTTGTGTGCTCAAACACTCCTCTGTCTGGGTAGGTTTCTTTTAGCTTTGTTGTTGTCTATACTGTGATAGCCAGCTGTTTATGCTTAAGTTTGTTGCTATTGTGTAGATGATACCTACCATTGCTATCACTTATGTTACCATTGCTTACTGTAATATACCGTTTTCATTCATCGATAGTAATTTTTATCTTTTTCTCGTTTCCAAGATTTCCTACTAGATATTACTACATGGATTGGCAAAATTCGATTTCATTGCCATAGGTCACGGAAAGATCCTTGTTCTTTTCAATTTACAATAGAGAAGGTTATGTTCTGTCATGTTTTATGTTCTTAAAATCGAAGAACTCTGACATAATAGATCCAGATGTTATGTTCTGTCATGTTTCATTTATATTTGACAACCATAGACATAGCTATGACAAGGAGGTTCAGGAAGTCAAAATTGTCACTTACAAATTGTTTGCAAGAAAAAGAATATGCAGATGCACGACATTATCTAGGTTTAAAAATGCAAGGCCATTAGGTTCATCTATACTTACACAGACATACAATGTCGATTAAGTAGTTGTATGCATGAAGAACTCATTTCAGATTCTCCCCTTATATGATTTACGTTTTAGTCTTTTAAGATTTGCAATATTTTTACTCTTATCCAGTATTACTCAATCAACCTCGGTTGCTGATCGGTGACATTGTATTCTAACAGATAGTCCAATCTTAAGTATTAAAAAACAACTGTACTTAATAATTCTAACAATATGTTGGGGCTTGCTTGTAAACAGACCATATTGAGAACAAACTTTAAAGGATATTTAGATGGTTCTTTTGAAGCATCATCTGGTGTAGTCCTTACAGATTCCGACAAGGAATCAGGCCATTGACAGCTTCCTTTTTCGTACAGAAGCTTTGCCAGACTTGGCGATTGTTTTCCTGCTCTCAATCGATATGATGGAAACAGAAAGCTTATCCCATCCTTTCGGTACCTAATTTGTGGTTAAACAGATACAGTTAAGCAGTTGAAATACTTTAATACACAGGAGTTAAAAAAGATGAAAATAATGAAAGTAATATTCTCACAAGTGAGAAAAAGAGTAAGAATCAAACATGAAATATGAATAAATTCATAGTAATTCTTGCTTTCAAGCGTAAGTTATAATCTGATTAATTTATTGCCTCCAAGGGTATAGCATAAATTGACATTTTTAGAATGACTATCAATGATGAGCAGAGTAATTAAAAAAAGGCTGCATTTTGAAGAGAAAGGATTATTATGGTATAATCAATGCCAATGCACCAAAACACAATAAAAATCTACAAAAAATCGTCTGCTTCCAACGAACAAAAGGATTCATTTGAAACTTTGGGATATAACAACCTAGTTGTTCTCAAGACTCGATAAAATGCAGAGCGAATCGGTCATATTTGAGAACAGATGAACGTTTTTCTTGCAACCACACCCATTCAAATTATCTTTGCTCCTTCTTCATTATCCCCTCATCACAAAATGAAGATATCCAATTCCCACTCTAAAATTAGCATAATTTCTTTTTTCAACCCATTTCTGAGAGCATCTTTCATCAACTAGTTGCTAAATAAAAGACTCATTTGCAATATGAAACCATTTTCATCTTTAGTCCCATAATCAGAAATCAAACATCTCAAACACAAAATATGCCATCAGAATTAGACAACGAAAATTGAACTGGAGTTATAAACAAAAAATGAAGAACAAGATAATATAGATTTGTCAAATATTGGATTGATTGAGGTTCGTTGGGTTGAAAAACGGTTGTTATGGGGTGTAACATGGCCATTGGATTTTGTAAATCCGTTTGGTGTGCATTTGATAAAATCATAAAACTAACATGGAGATAAGTGCTAAGGGTATGTATTCTGGTTATGAGTTCATGATTTGCACGGTA